>SEYY01010699.1:42500-50000 GCA_009176605.1 Armadillidium nasatum
AAAGGGAAATGAGTTTTCTGCTAGGATTGAATAAGACTCAATATTAAAAGATATGTCAAAAAATTACGTACATTAGACTTGTTTTATAAAATTATGTAAAATTTATATATTATTTAGTTTTGTGCATTTTAATTGTGGCATTGGAATTTCTAGAAACTAGTTTTAGTGTTGGAGAGTGAATATATTAAATTTTAATAATCAATACTCTCTGTATGCATGGAATTGGGGACGGATATAATTGATTTTTACGAACGTACATGAAAAGGGTTCATAAATTATTCATTTGTTGGGTAAAATATTAAAGAAATTGTTTATATTTTTGAATTAATTTTCGAATAGAAGGGGAAGTAAAAGAATTATAATCTACCAATCATAAATAACATCTAACATCATTTTCCATTCTTAGAATAATAGCAAGAAATTTTATATTCCTCATTTTTAAAAACTCCAAAAATTGCAATTTTTAGAAAAACAAAACATTTTAGAAGACGGAATTGCTATTTTATCAGTAAGTGAATAAATCACTCAAAAAATAAACTTAAATCTCACCAAGGGAATAGAAGGAAAAAATGAGGGAAACATTTCTTTAATGGGGAAAAAGAAGGAAGAAACAAAACGGAGAATAAATATGGGATATGAATGGTATATAAAATGATAGTCCAAAAAATGATGGAGAGAAAGTAAATACAGAAAGTTGGAAATATGAATAAATAATAAAGATTGATAAAACAGATAATTTTCTGCGAAAGTGCGTGTGCGTGTGTGTGTATGTGTGTGATGAAATCTAAATTAAACATTTAAATGTAAATATATATAATATATATATATATATATATATATATATATATATATATATATATATATATATATATATATATATATATATATATATATATATATTATATATATATATATATATATATATTATATATATATATATATATATATATATATATATATATATATATATATATATATATATATATATATATATATATATATATATATATATATATATATATATATATATATATATATATATATATATATATATATATATATATATATATATATATATATATATATATATATATATATATATATATATATATATATATATATATATATATATATATATATATATATATATATATATATATATATATATATATAGAACATAACTATGTTTGTGTAAAAGGAAGTTTTATTAACACCATAAAAGTTGTACTTCCTTTTAATTTTATGTCAAGCTGTAAATCCCTTTCTTTTTCCTTACACCATAATAATAATAATAATAATAATAATAATAATAATAATAATAATAATAATAATAATAATAATAATAATAATAAATAATAATGATAATAATAATAATAATAATAATGATATAATAATGATAATAATAACATAAATAATAATAATAATAATAATAATAATAAGATAATAATAATAATAATAATAATAATAATAAAAGTATAAAATACTAATTGTAATAAGTTGATATAAAGTATCATCAGTGGAAAAGAACAACTAGCTTAAATGTAATCAAATATACCCATTTTTTGGCTATTTATGTTTCCCTTATGAAGCTTTTTTATTTAATAAACAAAAAGGTGACAATCAAATATTTATCCATATGAAATGAGCACGTTTTATACCTAACAAATATTTTAAAGTTAATAAAATAAAAAAAACTCAAGAATTAGCACATTTGGACTTAAAATGCATACCAATGATGCGAAAACTCGTACATATTAAAGACATGTGGAAATAATTAGGCCAAAAAAATATTTTTTTTTTGATTTTTTATCTTACGAACTTCCTCATTTATCATAACTCATCATTTTCCAGCATTTTCAAATTAAAATAACTGAATTACTTTTTGTTAAATCTCTTCTAGTTCCCAAAGTTTCTGAATCTTTCTAATTTTCAAATATCCATTCTTTAATTTTATTTTCCAAATCTATTTTCATGAATTTCAATGGAAAACTCATTTAAACATATATATATATATAATATTAATGATAATAATAAAATTACTAATAACAATAACAATAACAATAAAAAATTAAATAAAGATTAACTATATTAAATTATGAATTAAGTACACATATATTTTTAATATTAATAAGCATAATAAGGAAAACCATCTAAGATAAAAATCATATTATTAATTTATTATCTAACGATGACATGTGTTTTTATAAGGGTATACACATAATATAATAGTGAAATAATTAACCTATTATAATAAGTCACCAATAATTGTCTTCATAAAAATATATTAAGACCAATTTAATTGATAATTCTTAATTCAAATCATACCTGATATATATAAATTATGATTATAAATAAATTAAAATATTTACATAAATATCTTACTAGTAAGATAAGAACAATAATTGATGACAGAATAATGATATATATCAAAAATTATAATAATAAAACACCATATTATTATATTTAGAGTATATAATTTGGCTTCATATTAATGGCTATAATTTAATTAATTAAAAACCACTCAACTAAAATAAAATAGTTGATCATTAACAAATAATTGGTATCTTTTTACCTGAGAGTATAATAGTCTATAGATTTCTATCTACTATACGATACAGATAATATTTGTGGTTAATGTTATATAAATTTGAAATTACAAGGAAAAAAGTCTCGCCGGTAGACACTCGACCGAGATATCACATAATTTCATGGAAATATATATAAGTCTCTCCGATAATAAGGAAACACTTTTATAATTGTGGCAGATTTGGCCAGAGTCAGATATATTGCGTACAAATCACAATACATAATCTTACCAAAGACGGGTAGATATAAATATAACACTTATGGTGTTGGTAAAAAGAAGTTATACTCTTTTATATTATTGTACCAGGTTTCATATTGGTATTTAACATCGCACTCGAGTACTTCCTGTAACTAGAAATTTAACTCTCTTTAATTACAATTTATTCTACAGCATTTTCAAATTACAATAAATCATTTTACCCTAAAAAAATTGTTCTTTACTAAAAAAAACTAAAAAATCATACTCGTAAATTCAATAAAAACTTCTCTTGTACATGTGCCATAATTTCAATGTAGTAAACCATCGTACTAATTATAGATATCACAAATATACTGAGCAATGTACAAATATATAACTACACCTTAGCTAAGAATCTATCCAATTAAAGTCTTCAGAAGCCTAGTATTAAGACTTAAGTCAATAGTACTTATAAGTAAATTGTGTCTATTATTATAAATATAAGTCTGATATCAAGATTAAGGGATACAATGAGTTAAAACCACATAGTTCTGATAATCTTTAAATATCTGTTACTAGTTTTTTTCACTACACCGTAGAAAAATCACACTTGTAAATTCTTTAGGTGAAATATTTAATAAAGACCCACTGATTTTATGCACTGAAAGTTTTAGGATTGACAACAAGTGACTACGTCAATAATCTTGATAGCAAATATAAAGAAATTAATATTGACAATAATTAATATCATACATACTCACGACGACAATATACAAAGAAATTAACACTTGTAGATAGTAGTATCAGAAGTATAATTAAATAAAGTACACATATATATAGATATTAAAAAGTATCTAGAATATATAAAAGTTAACTTACTCATGGAAGACTAATAATAATTTTGGATGTTTAAACCATAACTCTAAAGAAATTTTTTTTAGATATATAATTATTGATTTTAATATTTTTAATAATTTATACTAATTTCTCTTATAAATTATGCAAATTGTTTATATTTATTGTATATATTTACGATATTGTAGAATATACAAACATTTACTCTAATATCGCTAAAACATGTTTCGGAGAAAATTATTTTTCATGCCAACTTTATTATTATAAAGAGTTTATATTATATTCTAGCTCTGACAAATATTAAATATAAAATCATAATTATGAAGATTTTAATATAAGCTTTATGTATACAAATAAGATATAGCAGATAATGAGCAAGAAATTTAAACATACCAGAAAAACTATACAACTAACATTTTTAAAAGCACAACTCTTATCAAAACAATTTGATAGTACTGACAAGCTCTATGCGAAATACTTCCATAGCATATTCATAGGAAGTGGAGCAAAGTGTTCATACTGTAGGTTCTGATAAAGTAATGCTGTCATGCACAATCAATCTATAATCAGTGAACGGAAGCGTAGTGTACGAGCACAGGAGAAGCAGAATAGTGATTGTTGGTCATCTTACAGTTTATATTTTACCACTTTACTTTAATAATAGTATATGTAAATTATATTTGAGCAAAATTGAATAAATATAATTTTTGGATATGATGAGGTGCTTTTATTAAAATAGTATAATTTATATTCTCCTATAATTTATATGATCATTATATATAATTAGTACTCATAATAGACTCAATTTATAATTATGTATATTGTAGAATCACTAAATTATAAAAATGAAAATATATTAGATGTAAATTAATTACTGGCTTAGTTTGTAAGTTGTTTCTTACAAAATAACTTTTTTAATAGTATTAAGTAAGGAGTAATCGATCAAAAAGTATTTAAAACAAAAAATAAGTGGTAAATAAATCTCAAATCTTACCATCTACCCCACACTATAACCTTGAAATATAGTGTGCTTCTTAGTCAGCTGTGTGGTGACTTGAGTTGGATTAATAGAAATATACACTAATAGTTATATACATATAAGTTAAATTGACTCATATCCGAGTAATTAAGTACATTGAATGCTCAAGAACCATTCAAATAACACTGTTAACGAAATTCACAATAATAAAAGAATAGAGCTAGATTAAGACAACACATTGCAAAGCTAATCATGCGATAAACAATAAGCGATAACTGTGATAATACTAAATGTGATGCGGCCCAAGAATAAGAGATAGAAGAATCACATTATAGTGTGATTGTTTTACCGCAACATAATATACGAATACAAGATATCTAAGTCCTTAATGTTGTTTTTCTGGAATATATATTGAAATTTTATTTTGTCACTCTTATTCACTCATTAAATACTCTTCTAGATTATTGATCTATATGTATGATCTTACACCGTGCTGTTTGTTTATCATTAGTGTCGTCATATTAACTTTTTTTCTCGCTCTAAAATTTGTGTTTAACATTTCTCTATATGTATCACTATTGTCAGTAGTTTTTCTTATGTTATTATTTGTTGAGATTTTTTGCATTATTTTATATTCTTTTTCTTGATATTCACACGATATTCTTCATTCTCTCTTTAGTTGTTTCTTATTATTATATATGCAGTAATCTCATATATTTTTCGAATAATTGGTCTTGGTATCATAGTTTGCAAAGAGTTATTTCATTGTATTAATCTGTATGTTGATCTATGTGTTTCTTTCCATTATAAAGATATTCTATTATATATCTCTATTCTATATATTATTATATCCAGTCTTACTGTTCTTTATTTTTGCGCTTCACTATTCATTATTTTATCTGAGCACTTACTCTTTCTTATATAATTTATTGTTAATTGAGTTCTTTTTTCGAGACTTATCTCATTCGGTATATGCCTCTACTCTTTAAGTCTTCCATATATTGTGTCACTTTATTCTTTCTTATGTAAATTCTTTCTTCTCTTTTTTGTGTCGCTTTATTAATATTCTTTTTTATATACTAATTAATCAATTATTTCAATTTTCGTTTTTAATTATGTTAAGTTATTTTAACTAACACGTGCTTAGAATCTATTTTACTTAATGTGATAACTTATTTGCTTATTTTATTATGCTCACTTTTCTGGTTCTCAAAATCATTAGTTTCTATAATACTTAGTTTAAGAGTTAATTCTATCTACTTCGTTCAATAAAATGGCGATTATTCATTTTTGCTTTTGTATTTCTCACCATTGAATTTATCGATACTCATATTTGTTACTTTTATTTTATTGACTTATACACTTGGCAGGCAATATTTTTGTATTAAGATGAAAGTATATAATTTTCTTCTATATCTCACAATAATTTATTATCTTTTGCACGATGAAATTGAAATAAGTACTAGAAATATTGTTTAGATGAGATATATGTAATGACACTATTGGGGCCTGGCTTGGGAATATTGAGATACAATTTATTTAAATTTATTAATCACTATATTTTCTTAGAATTTGACTTATATATATAATATTTATTATTAACTCTCATTCATCTCTGTTTATGATTAATAATATATATAATTTAAATTTTACTGATATTTACACATCATTATTATTATTATTAAAAAAAAAAAAAAAAAAAAAAAAATATTTATTATTATTATTATCATTCAGATTATATTATATTTTATATAAGTTGATTAATAGATGTGTTGTATTATTTTAGAGATAATTTATAGTTATGTATTGTTTATCTCTAATGATAATATTCTTCACAGTATATTTTTTTATTATTGAATTATTATATTAGCTATAATTATTATTTAATGTTATATTCTTAAGATTAATTAGATTTAAATTCTATACAATTTTTTATGTGTATTGTATAATGATGTTATATTTTAATTATTGATAATTGACTGTGATATAATTGTATTGATAGTTTATATTATTAATTAGATGGTAAGTTCGTATTAAGATAAAAATAATATTAAATTAATATATCAACAATAACTTAAATAAGGAATATATGTTTGCGCCTATGAAAGTATAAGATTCTACGTCACTCATCAGTCGTCATTTAATATGATACGCCGTTTTCGTCATTCATATTTGCGTATTGGCTCTCGCTAATTTAGAGGTCATATAAATGTGTCATAATTTACTTGAAGTTTATTATTTTTATTTTATTATCATTAAAATATTTTGTATTAATGGTTATAAAACGTGCTCATATAGTTCATATATATGGATAAATATATTGGATTTGATTCAACCTATTTATTGTAATTCTTATTAATTATCTCATAATAGTGAATAAATTAATATGAACATAAAAAATGGGTATATTAGAGTATATTTACGCTAATTGTTCTAATCCACTAAATACTTTATATGAACTTATTATATTTAGAATATTATATCGATGATTGAAAAAAATATGACAATATAATTTTGAAGTGTAATGAGTTACCTGTTATTAAATAGTAATTAGCTTATATCACAACTGGGTATGGAGTTCATAGATACTTTCTATACATTTTTAAAATAATTTTTTTTAGCGTTTTACTCACTAATTTATAACAATTTTCTAGCATTTTCTAACTGATCAACTTATTGATAAAATTATTGATTGGGAAACTATTTCTGCGCTTAGAAATCTAATGAATATTTAATGTCTTCTTGAAGAAAAAAAAAGTATTGATTAAATTTAAAATTCTCTTAGTTTGTGTGAGTGTGTGTGTGTGTGTGTGTGTGTGTGTGTGTGTGTGTGTGTGTGTGTGATTGTGTACGCAAACTGACAAATTATTTTGAATTTTTTATTACGAGATAAAATTATTTG
>SEYY01010699.1:57500-62500 GCA_009176605.1 Armadillidium nasatum
ATATATATATATATATATATATATATATATATATATATATATATATATATATATATATATATATATATATATATATATATATATATATATATATATATAGTTGTTTACTCTACAAATGAAAAATACATTAATTTCAAGATTATTATGAAATCTAATTAACCATACTACTGAGACCAGATTACAAAAATGTATTATTTTAATATGTTTTTTATTAATTATTATTATTTATTATTATTATTATTATTATTATTATTATTATTATTATTATTATTAATTATATTATTATATATTAACCATAATATTATTGGTAGTTATATTATTAATTCAAAATGCTATTTAATTGTCTATTATTTCATAATTCTCTAATATTAAAATTATTATTATTATTATTATTATTATTATTATTATTATTATTATTATTATTATTATTATTATTATTATTATTATTATTATTATTATTATTATTTAGAGTAAATTGTGTTGGAGCATAAATATAGCGTTTTTATTTCTAAACTTAAAGTTGGCTTTATAAATTTCCCATTTGTGTTATTAATTTTGTCTTTGTGTTTAAGAGTTCCATATTTTACCTCTTTTTCTCTGTTCATTTCTTCTGTTGAGAGTTCGCTTTAATTTATTTTATTTTTATTTTTGGCTTTTTTAATATATAAGATTGCCAAAATGGTTGCCAAATGGAAAGATTCCAGAAGGAGAAAGAAAGAAAGAAAGAAAAAAAAAAAGAGTTGAAATCCATTAGGGATTAACAGAAATTTTTAGGAGCTTTAGGGATTTTCATGTCCAACATTAATTTATTTTTGTCAATGGTTTGGTTACAGGGATAAGAATCGTACTTTGGGAAACGTATACCATGACTTTTAATCGAAAAATTCTTCTTAGCATTCTTGTCGTTCACACTGCGAGTTATGTGTCTTTTGTTTCTTTTGTTGTCTTTTGTGTATCTTGTGTCATTTGCGTGTTTTGTGTCTTTTGTTTCTTTTTGTGTCTTTTGTGTCATTTGTGTCTTCTCCATAAATATCGATTCGTGGGTAATAAAACCTATTTTTCTTTACATTGTGTGAAGTGTTTTTTTAATAAATATTTTTAATCAAGAGTTTTAATAGTAAAGTATGCGTGACTCGACAACATTTCTTGAACGTTTCTTTCCTGTTTGATGTTCTCCTAAGAGCGATTCTTTTTTTACAGGTATTCATTTGCTTATACAGAAGTTCTTTGAAAATGAGAGTGGTGTTTGAATATATATATGCATACACCCACACCCACACCCATACACAGACCCACATAAACACACACACACACACACACACACACACACACACACACATATACATATATATATATATATATATATATATATATATATATATATATATATATATATATATATATATATATATATATATATATATATAATATATATAGTGTGTGTGTGTGTGTGTGTGTGTGTGCATGTGTGTGCATTTAGAAGGCGATGACAATGTTGGCATTATATTAAGAGGGGCAATTAATAAATCAACTGACAAATAAGCAAATGAAAAAGTTATACTTCTATGCAAAATTGGTGATAAAGAAGATTAAAAAAATTATAGGTCAATTACCTCACTTCCAATAGAGACAGACAGACAGACAGACAGACAAACAGACAGAGAGAAAGACAGACAGATAGACAGAAAGACAGACAAACAGACAGAGAGAGAGAGAGAGAGAGAGAGAGAGAGAGAGAGAGAGAGAGAGAGAGAGAGAGAGAGAGAGAGAGAGAGATCTAGTCTAAGGGTTACTGTCAAACTTGATTCAAATCTGAGATACGAACAAGAAGGTTATAAAAGCAGGTCACATCCAAAGTAGTCCGACAGCTTATTGAAATATGAAATAAATTCGAAAAACTTCTTTTAATGGCTTTTTTATAGACTATGAAAAATCAATTTGACATTGCGAGCACTAAGTCGGTTATAAGAGCTCTGAATAACTCTGGTATTACAAAACTAAATAGAGACATTTTAAAATATATGTTTCAAGAGAGTGATAAAATTAAATCGAAATGGGAGTTAACAGAAATAGAGTTTCACCAAAATTATTTAAAGCAGTATTAGAAGAAATATTCAGGGAACGAAATTGAAAAGATATGGTTATAAACATAAACCGAAAGGGGATTACCCCAAATCGTAGACAGGAAAAGTCGTCGACAGGTCAAATCGTCGACAAGCCAAAAACAAAATTTTGCCTCGCGTCCAAAACGTAGACAACTTTTTTGTTAAGGTCAAAGGGCCGACAACTTTTTTTTATAACTCGTCCAAATCGTCGACACTATACACCGATATCGATTAATCGAAAGATATATATCATCATCACTCACGGGTCGGGGGGTACGGGGGGCAGAGCACCCCTTAGACAAATGTTCGTGTGCCATGCATCTACTAAAATATATTAAAAATTAAAAAAAAATATTCATAATTATTATAATAATAAAATTAACAAAATAGGCTTACATATCGATTGTATCGATATAAAAAAATTACGATGTTGGTCAAACAGTCACCACATTTTTTTTCACATGTGTCCAAAACGTCGACACGTTGAAAATGAAAGGAAAACGATAGATATGGTGTCGATGATTTTTCCTGCCGACGATTTGGGTATAGCACCAAACGAAATGTACCTAAATAATTTAAGTACATCTACTGTGATATATCATCACAGTAGATCTTAAGAACTTACAAAGAATGGTAGTGAATCAAGCCAAAGCTTGCAAAACTATTAAGATTATATACGAATATAAACCAAATCAATGTTCAATAATGATGAATAATCAAATAACTCTCACACAAACAATGATCAACAGCTTTATCTACGAACAAGTTTATGATGACAATTTATATCATCTACAAAATCATAAACAAACAAATGAAATGCAAAGAAGAATGAAAATAGACGGAACATTCTTATTTATATTAAGTAGAAAGTTGAGTTGAGGCTGATATATATCACCTTCTGTTGTAAATTTTCCACTTTATTCAAAGAGAAAGGTTTTTGAGCAGTTTGTGCTACCTGCTTTGATATACGACTGTAAGACTTCGATTCTAAACGAGTACAACACATAAACTAAGAACAACACAGAGAAATAGGGAGAAAGAGAGATGCAGTGTCTGGAATAACACATAGGAACATAACAGATCGCAAAACAAAATCAACAGACATTACAGTCAGAATCAAAACGGCAGAATTGGAGATGGGAAGGTCATATGACTAGAAGGAATGATGAAAAGTCGAGACAAAGGAGATATAACATTAGACTTCATTTAATTTGAAACTTCCAAGGATACGACCATTTTAAAGGCTGATATATGGAATTAAAACAACTAGAAAGAAAAAGCCTAAGAGATAATATTTAAAAAATTAAATAGGAAATGTCTATGTCCAGCGGTGGACACACATACAGATATATATATATATATATATATATATATATATATATATATATATATATATATATATATATATATATATATATATATATATATATATATATATATATATATATATATATATACTATATATATATATATATATATATATATATATATATATATTTAAATTTTTATATATTTATTTATATATTATTTTATTATATTTATTATTTATTTTTATTTTCATGTTTTACATTTAAAAGAAAATTTAAAAAAACAATTTTTTTTTTTTTTTTTTTTTTTTTTAACTTTTTTTATTTATTTTTTTTTAAAATTTTAAATTTTTTTTTTTTTTTTTTTTTTTTTTTTTTTTTTTTTTTTTTTTTTTTTTTTTTTTTTTTTTTTATATATATATATATATATATATATATATATATATATATATATATATATATATATATATATATATATATATATATATATATATATATATATATATATATATATATATATATATATATATATATATATATATAGAAACTATATATACACCTTAGTTTCAGTTAAGAATAAGAAATGAAATTGGTGAGAGAAGCAGGAACTCAAATAAAGAAGTATATACTAAAAGTGCTCAACAAGTGCTGGAGGAGTGGAAAGAGTCCCGGAGGAATAGGGAAGAACAATAATTGTGCCGATATACAAAAGAAAGGGAGACTCTGGTGTCTGTGAGAACTATAGGGGAATATCTCTGATAAATCATATAGTGAAGGTATACGAAAGAATGATAGGGAGAAGACTGAGAAGGATGATCGAGGAGCAGTTGGGAGAGGAACAACATGGATATAGGAAAAATAGAGGAACAAAAGATCTTATCTTTAGCTTGAGACAAATCGTTGAGAAGACATGGGAGTATAATGTAGGAGTTAGTGTGGCCTTTATAGATTTACAAAAAGCTTTTGATTCGGTGCCGAGAAGCGGGCTGTGGAAGTGCCTGGAAGAGGAATATGGAGTGGTGGGAAGAATGATAAATGCAATTAAAAGCTTGTGTGAGGTATGCATATGTGAAGGTGAGGACAGGACACGAAAATGAAAAGTGGTTTGAGGTGAGGACAGGGATGAAGCAGGGTAGTGTGTTGTCACCTCTGTTGTTTATAGCTTACTTGGATAAGTTCTTAAATGACTTTAAAGCTGGATGTGAGAAGGATAACGAGTGGGGTATTTTGGAGTACGCCGACGATATTGCTTTTTGGAGCGTGGTGGAGGAGGACATGAGGGAGGGAATAGAAAGGTGGAATTTATGTTTGGAGAGGGCTGGTTAGAAAATGAATAAGGAAAAGACTATTTGTGAGAGTAAATAGAGAGAGAAATAGAGAAAATTTAGATATTCAAGTTGAAAGAAGAAATATAAAAGAAGTTGAAAAATTTGAGTATTTGGGGAGCGTGTTTGGAGGTGCGGGAGGAGTGGAGGAAGATATCGCGGAGAGAATAGGAAAATATGGAAGAAGCGTGAATTGCTTCTACCCATTGTTAAAGAATCAAAATGTGCCTTTGCAAGCAAAAAGAGTAATTTATGAGAGTATA
>SEYY01010699.1:67500-72500 GCA_009176605.1 Armadillidium nasatum
ACGGAGTGATAGGATGGGCTAGACCATTCCGTTTCACTCCGTTGCCCTTTGGTTCGTTCCTTTTCGCGTTTCACCTTCTCAGGGGGTCTCTAGTGTACCTCCGCCCCACTCTGGAGTGTCTATGCTCCTACTACCTCTCCACCCCAATCCTTCACACGTTCCCACATTTTACAAGCGCTTACTCTTACATTACCTTTATAATAACAAATCAAAATGGCGAAACCTACAGCTGCCTCGGAGATGCTGCGAGGGGCGGCATCCAAAGAATGCCCCTCAACCTCCACCCCTCACCCCATCATCACCTGGGAGTTGGCGGCCTCCAATGATGGGGATGGTGCCGCCATGACCCGGCGTCCGGCTTGCCCCGGTGCACGTTCTTCTTTTTTCATTAATTTCTGCAACATTCGCGGTCTCTTTTCCTAATTTCCCCTTTGTCGAACACCATCTCTCTTCTTCTAAACCTCATCTCCTGTTCTAACAGAAACTCAGTTGCTTGAGTGTGATGACAGCAAACCTTATTCTGTTACCTCCTACTGTCTCTATCCTCAATTTTCAGCCAAAGGCGGTTGTTGCGCATATGTGCGACAATGATGTTATTTGCTCTCGTGTCTCTAATTTGGAGTCTCCTGAATTTTCTACCTTATGGCTTAAGCTCTCTTGCAATTCTACTACTAAATTTATTTGTTCTGTTTATTTATCTCCTAATTCCACTGACTATAAAAAATTCTTCGACTATTTAAACTCCAAAATAGAGCACATTCTATCTTCTTCTCCTTTCTCTGAAATCATCATTTTATGTGATTTCAATGTTCACCACCGCCAATGGCTTTCATCTAGTTCTCATGATATCCAGCCGGTGAACTCGCCTTCAACTTTTCTATCCAGAACAACCTTGAGCAGTTGGTGCAACTCCCTACCCGTATCCCTGATCGCCTTGGTGATGAACCCAACATACTTGATCTTTTCCTTACTTCTAATCCTTCTCCTTATGCTGTTAAACTCTTTCCTCATCCGGGTTCATCCGATCACCTTCTTATCTCCGTATCTTGTTCTGTCTCTTCAGGTCTTCCGCAAGAACGACCCCCGCATTCTGCGAGGAGACGTTTGTGGCACTTCGGTGCTGCTAGCTGGTCTGACTTTCGGTTGTACTTCTCTCTTTCGGAATCTATCCTTCTCTCTGTGACCTTCTCTCTAATTTCCTTTCCGGCAGTTCTATAGCAGCTGTTGTAGACGGCCAAGGTTCATCCTATAAATCTATAAATAGTGGTGTTCCTCAAGGATCTGTCCTATCCCCAACTCTTTTTTTAATTTTCATCAATGATCTTCTCTCTATTACTTCATCTCCTATGCATTCCTATGCCGATGACTCCACCCTTCATTATTCCTTTCAATTTGAAAGACGTCCCTCCCAACAGCAGTTGATAGATTCAAGAAGGATGGCCTTGGAGCAACTGACCTCTGATCTTTTTCGTATTTCAAATTGAGGCAGAGAAAACATGGTCGTTTTCAATGCCTCAAAAACTCAATTCCTCCATCTTTCTACTCGACACAATCTTCCACACAACTATGACATCTTCTTCGAAAACTCTCAACTCAAACCTTCATCTGATTCTCAATATTCTCGGTGTTTCTTTTTCTCGTGATCTTTCTTGGAAAGATCACATTACTTCTCTTTCTAAACAAGCTTCTAAGAGGTTGGGTGTTCTGAGGCGCCTTTCGTAAATTTTTTTACGCCACCCCAGTTGCTTGCTCTGTATAGGGGTGTTGTTCGCCCCTGTATGGAGTACGCCTCGCATATCTGGGGTGGTTCCACACATACAGCTCTTCTTGAAAAGGTGGAGTCTAGGGCTTTTCGTCTTATCAACTCTCCCGCTCTTACTAACTCTCTCCAATCTCTTTCTTCCCGTCGAATTGTTGCGTCACTTTCTCTTTACTATCGCTATTACAACGGACATTGCTCTTCTGAACTCTCTCGTCACATACCTCCTCCATTGAGAAGGGCCTCGTGCGACACGACTTTCTACACAGTCTCATCTTTCTCTGTCCAACTCTCTGACCCCAGACTTAACCGCTATGCTCAACTCTTACATGTACTCTACTGGTAAAGTCTGGAACACACTCCCTTCATCTGTTTTCCCAACTTCCTTTGACTTGTACACTTTTAAACGCCGTGTATCGGGTCACGTCGGCCATTAGCGACCCGATTTCGAATACTCCCCAACTCTGGTGGATTATGGTAGACCTTTTTCCTTTGCCCACCAGAGGAGACATAAAAAAAAAAAAAAAAATATATATATATATATATATATATATATATATATATATATATATATATATATATATATATATATATATATATATATATATATATATATATATATATATGTGTGTGTGTGTGTGTGTGTGTGTGTGTGTGTGTATTGAATATATAATATATATATATATATATTATATATATATATATATATATATATATATATATATATATATATATATATATATATATATATATATATATATATATATATATATATATATATATATATATATATATATATATATATATATATATATATATATATATATATATATATATATATATATATATATATATATATATATATATATATATATATATATATATATATATATATATATATATATATATATATATATATATATATATATATATATATATATATATATATATATATATATATATATATATATATATATATATATATATATATATATATATATATATATATATATATATATATATATATATATATAGAGAGATAGATAGATAGATAGATAGATAGATAGATAGATAATTTAGAAAATAAAGAAAACTTTCCTTCTCTGAAGTTGAAGCATTGAATGTTGCAACAAAGAATCAACAGACCGACGCTTTACCGTTGAGCCATCCTCAAAGGCAAAAAACTTTGATTCAAGAATAACTTTTAAGCGAACAGGATACTTTCAAGACTTTGACATTAGATTTTAGCCCTCAGTTTCCTTATATATATATATATATATATATATATATATATATATATATATATATATATATATATATATATATATATATATATATATATATATATATATATATATATATATATATATATATATATATATATATATATATATATATATATATAAGTTGGATAACTTTTCATTGAAAGCATTTCAAGTAATTAAATTTTATTGTAAATTTAATAAAGAGAATTTATTATAAATTTTAAATTTAAATTTATTATAAACTTTTTTCACTTAACTGAATGATTTATCTCAGAATTTTGCCCAAAGTACAAATAAAAATTTTAATATTTTAATCACAACCAAAGCAATTTCTGTGAAGTTGATTTGATATTTTTTTTATTATTATTATTATTATTATTATTATTTTATTTTATTTTATTTTATTTTATTTATTTATTTATTTTTTTTTTTTTTTTTTTTTTTTTGTCTTTTGTTTCTGAGAACGGACCTCACCAACGAAGAGCGTATGTCGTCCCTTCAGGCCATTTCAAGTTTAAAGTAAGTGAACCACTGGCAATAAGAACTTCTTATGCTCTCGAAATTATTTGAAATGCAGGAATAAACTTACTAGTTTCCTTTTCTATGGATTTTAGTCCGGTTTTCTGTTGTTCTCTTCCGCTTCCGTTTTCTTCAGTTTTCCGTTCGCACTAATGGAATTTTACGATTTGGGTACAAAATTGTAAATATTTTAAGCATGTTATGAGCAGGCTATTATTGTTACCCAATGAAGGACTAATTTACAATATTTGTTGTTTATTTCTGTTATTGTTTTTTTTATACTTGTTTAATTTTATTATTACTTTAAAATCTCATTTGTTATTATTTGTTGCATTATTTACCTAGAAAAAAAAGGTAATCATCCAAACACTACAGGTTGAGTAACTCAATGTCCTTAACACAAAAATGTCTGCGTAATGTTTAGAGGCTAGAATGGAGCTAAATGTTGGAATTATAAACCAAAATGTTGCTGTGCAAGGAGGTAATAAAGCAAGATTTAGGATATTCAGTTAGGTCGTTAATTGAATAAATGGGCATAATTTTGGGCCCACATATCTGTGAAAGGACACTGATATGTCCAATTCATTGTTGCTACAATTTCTTGCTTTGTAAAATTAGAGTTATAAGGTGAGATTAAAGGAATTGGTCATGTTTTCTGTAGATAAAAAAAAGAAAATGTGTAAAAGAAAATATAATTCGTTTATTTTTTAAAAATTTAAATTTTTGAAATGATGAGGAGAGAGGGTACTCAAACAGACCTCGCGACCCCACTAAAACCATACCATGTGAAATTCAAAAGTGCAGATTGG
This sequence comes from Armadillidium nasatum, assembly GCA_009176605.1. Lineage (NCBI taxonomy): Eukaryota > Metazoa > Arthropoda > Malacostraca > Isopoda > Armadillidiidae > Armadillidium > Armadillidium nasatum. The sequence goes on from SEYY01010699.1 coordinate 71,853, forward strand.
GATATTTATCATACGACTGATTAATAAATGGTATTTTCAAATTCAGAAGCGTAGATTGAAATATTTATCATACGGTTGATTAATAAATTTAAAACATTCACGACAATTATACAAAGAATAGAAAACAGTTTTAGCTCAACTTTTTTAATATCCATTCAAAAAAAAAAATATTTTAAAAAGTACGAATTTCAAAGTGTTTAAATCTTTGTTCACATTTTATTGTGAACTAATATTGTGGAAAGGATACGAAAAAAATTTTTTCGTACATTAAGTAGTTTATTTTTTGTGTCCAACTGAGACTCCACCCGTAAAAGTGATCACGACCCCCAGTTTCATCTAGACAATGATAGGAAAACTTGAAGATAAAATAGGAAAATAAATAAAAGAAAGAACTTTGTCTGGATTTGAGAAAGCCCTTTTCAGTGTAATGAAATATTCAAATTTTTTTTTTTTTTTTTTTTTTTAATAAAAAGTTCACATCTCACGTGCATTGCCCTATTCGAGGAGAGGAACTTTTCTAGGTAGTATATACCTAGGATCCCCAAAAGGGATCGAACCGGTACCCTCATCACGTGATTTAACCCCTCTGCCGTTTGTGGTTTGTTTTACGATATGATAGCCGATAGTTAAGAAGAATTGAAGAATATT
>SEYY01010699.1:82500-117500 GCA_009176605.1 Armadillidium nasatum
AAAGAAAGAAAAAGACAGAGAGATGACTTTGAATAGAATATATACAGAAACAACACTCTTTACAAGCTGTCATATATATATATATATATATATATATATATATATATATATATATATATATATATATATATATATATATATATATATATATATATATATATATATATATATATATATATATATATATATATATATATATATATATATATATATATATATATAATTGAATTTTAACTTCTATTGGACCCATGAATGCAAAAACAGTCTTATAATAGTCAAAGAGAAAGGGGTTTATCATTTTTAAATTTATTTTATCTTTTATTATAAAAAATAAAATGCAATAATAATATAATAATAATAACAATAATAATGATGATGATATTATAATAATAATAATAATAATAATAATAATAATAATAATAATAATATCAATTGACTGTTCAAGCACTAACTTAATTCTTAAACTGCTTCTATATAACTACTACTACTACTATTAAAATAATAATAAAAAATAATAATAATAATAATTTATAATATGGATGAAAGTTAAAATACTTATGTCTTAAGATTATAACTAACTTATTTTAACAAATACCAATACCAAACTAAGATGATCCTTAATATATAATTGTTGATTACACATTAACTTCCAACCATTTCATATAATCTCTCAAAATTCATACAACTTATCGAGTTCAAACCCTCTGCTTCAGGTAAAAATATCATTCAAACCATTTACACATGTATTGCTATCCGGGAGAGCGAAAAATGTTCTTCTTATTAAAGCAAGAAGAAGAGATGTGTCTATTATATACTGAATATGATGAACGAATTTGAAGCAAGATAGAGGAGAGGAAAATGAAAAATTATGGAGGGAAAAAAAATTTTTTTTTTTAATAACTTTCCAACAAGTATGAAAAATGATTCAATAAATTTTACATAAAAATATATACATATTTAAAAACGAAAAACAAAGCACAAGTGTATTCGTATTTATCAGGAAGACGTATGATAACTTTACAGCCTTGCAAACAAGCTGAATATGGCTTCTCAATTTCTTTAAAAATAGATTATGAAAAAACTGAACTGTAGGAAATAAAAATCTGTTAAGGGAATATAAATTGGAATTCACAAACACACTATAACAAATTAATCATCTTTAAGTCTGAACAACAACAAAAAAAACTGCAAATATAAATATTCCAGGAAATGAAAAGTATATTATCCAGTTCTATAAACTCAAAGCTAGTAAACTAAGTATCAATAAAACTTTGTTACAGTAAGGAAACGAGCACAGCAAAAAAAACACTGCAGCAAAAAACTTTACGTTCAAAATTTCCAGAATTTTTTTTTAAAAAAAAATTTTTTTTGACTCCTAAATGTTGCAATGCCAAAAAATGAAAACTAGTTCCAGAAATTTTTCCTTTTGAATATGTAGATGGATTTAATTCTAGAATCCGTAATAAACAACGAAAGTCAAAAAACTATCCGAAAATGATGGACTAATCTTCCGAAAAAAAAAATTTTTTTTAAATTGGATAAAGGAAGAAAATATGTATAGTATTAACAGTTTTCTCTGAAATGAACTTACATTAAAAAAAAAAAGAGGAATAAAACATGAAGGCTTACATTAAGAAATATGAAATGCCCATTCTCAACGAATCTCATTATGTGTTAGGACTAAAGAAAACCATGAATAAATATTGCCCATTACTTTTGACAAAGTTTTCAATCCCCCACCCCTCGCAAAAAAAATAAAAAAAAATAAAAATAAAATTTTATTTTTCTCAGTTCTATTTTTTTAGTCAGTGAACATAGCAAATCCATAGTGGTCTGTAGTGGTAAGTTGATTTGACAAAGCAATAATACTTAGATCCTAACATATGAAAATCGGAAACAATAACAAAATTTAACATTAAAAAAAAAAAATATAAACAAAGATAGAGGTCGAATATGCAAAAGAAAAACTATCCAAATACTATCACGAGCATAACAACAAATCACTCCCAATCATGACTTTCCATTCTAAATCTATCATATTCATTTTTATATATTTCACAGAGTAACCACTAACCACATACATCATGTTAACTTTAATCTTATTCTTAGAGTACTACAATATTTTTTTTTCCAGTGGCACTCTGAATTCTAAAAAGAAAATATTCAAAAGCGACAAGATGGCACATTTAAAAAAAAAATAAATAAAATATTTTATATATAAAACTACTGCTAAACCAAGAAACCAAAGCTTAAAACAGATCTTAATATATATATTTTTTTTTTTATAATTTTTTTTTTTAATTTTAATTTTATTATTAAAGCTTTTATTTTGTATTCAATAAATTCAAGATAAATTCTTTTATTATAATAATAATATATAATAATAATAATAATAATAATAATAATAATAATAAATGTGCAATATGGGAAGGCTGTTCAATGCTGATAATAGGAGTAAAAATCTACATTACGACTCGAGTCACAATACCTAACTACTAAAATTTTTTAATTAAAAAAAAAAAAATACATTTAAAAAAAAAAAAAAAAAAAAAAAAAAAAAAGAAATAAAATAATATAAAATAATAATAATAATAATAATAATAATAATAATAATAATAATAATAATAATAATAATAGCATTTGAGATTCGTTTTAAAACTACATTACAAATAAAATTAAAAAAAATATTAAAAAAAAAAAAATTTGTCAGAATTACAAATATAACAAGAATTAAAAATAACTAATTAAAATAAAAATAATAATAGCTATCACAGGTAGTTTCTGTGCATATATAAATAATTTTTATTAAAAATTTAAAGCATACAATGGAGGGATATAAAGAGAACAGAGAGAGAGAGAGAGAGAAAGTGAAACCGAAGGAAAAAGAAAATTGCTTAAAAAGAAAAACAAAAATATATCAAATAAATAGATATAAATATATTTATAAATATACATATACATATATGTATCCTATAAAAAATAAATATTTTATATATATATATATATATATATATATATATATATATATATATATATATATATATATATATATATATATATATATATATATATATATATATATATATATATATATATATATATATATATTCAACATATACAGTATTATTACGTATGTTTAAAAAAATACAATACTCAACATATATAGTATTTTTACGTATGTTTAAAAAAAAAAATCCTCACCTCCAAGATGTTATTTGAAAAAAAAAAAAATGTTAAGATTTTCGAAGGATGGAAGACCCCACTGGTGCTGCTATACTTTTCTAACTACAAAAAGCCAATGGTCAAATACTATGTTTCTCAAGATATGCAGTATTTTAAGAAACAGTATGCAATTTTTTACATTCTTGTGGCAGTGTCAACATTAAACTCATTCGCCACCAACTTATAAACATTCCGCAAAAAAAAAAAAAAAAAAAATGAACTGCATTAATTTACATAGTCAGGGTTGTAAAAGTTTTGCGAGCAATGTCTAAAAAAGCTCAGCGGAGAAAGTCGTTCGGCAGAAAGGTGATGGTGATGATGGTGGTGATGATGATGATGGTGGTGGTAGTGTTGCTGTACCTGACTACTACTATTGCTGTTACTACTAATACTGCAGCTACTAGTCCCTCTAATTGCTTGAAGAACGTCTAACCTTTTCGGGGCGTTGGAGGGAATGAAATACCAGTGGTTGCTGTCAAAGAAACATCTGTGGGGTGGTTGTAGCTGAGGACACGGACGAAACATTATAGTGACGTGAGCCCATTGTGGCATAGTGTCTCAGAGGAGGAGTGTGAGGCACAGTTTGAGGCCGCCCACTACCCCCTCCATCTTCGTACATCATATGACCACCCAAAGGAGGTGCTGTGACTGGAGGGGAAGGTGGGGCAGTTTGAGGGGGTGTTACCGTCACTCTTTGATGTGAAGGACGTGATGAATATTGTCTTCGATGAAGAGACAGAACACCACTATTTAGCACTCTAATTTGGAGATTAGTATGCGTTGGGGAATGTAAATGAGTAGTCAAGGGTTGAGATGGGTGGGCTAACTGGTGTGATCCATCACCTAAATCAAGCCCAAGCTGAGGTGGCTTCTTCCCAACACCTTCTAAACATTCTAGACTGGCGCTACTATATGAAGGAGGCCGTGAGCTTGAATTCTTTCTAGATAATGAATGACTCAGACTAGTAGAACTAGCCCTTGAAGCACTTCCTAAGTGCAAAGCAGAAAGAGATGAGGATGCCAATGCCACATCAGGTACTATATCACTAAGGTGTCCGTCTACACCAACTTTGTTTTCCTCTTGGGTTCTGAAATGACTGAAGTGTCTATGAGGAGGTATGGCTCCACCCATAGACTCCATCAGAAACTCCGGAGGTTGAAGTTTTGATCGTCCTTCATCACGGACATGACACAGGCGTTGTTGTTGTTGCTGCTGCTGTTGGTGTCTAGAGTCCCGATCTTCTTCCTCCTCTTCGACAGTATAGGAGGCTCCTTCAAGAACATCAGCAACAGCATCAGGAAGATTAAATTCTCTTACTACACGTAAACGAACTTGCCTACGAAGTTGTCGTCGGTCTGCAAACAGCAGTGCGGCAGCACGCTGATAAACAGTAGTTGAAACAAGTTCCCTTTCACGACGAACCATACCAGTAACAGTATCTGCGTCGGGTACTGGTACAGCAGCGGCGACAACATCAACCGGGGCCGTTGCACAAAATGAATGTTTCCGTGGTGTATTGTCAACCATATAAAGCGTATCAGGAATGTGAGAGACATAACACTGTAATCTCACTAAATCTACTCCTCCACCTGCGCCATGTTCATCAACCACACATTTGATTTCTTCTGCATATGGAGTAAATAGACGAGGCTTCACAAATAAGCCATTGTTTTTACCACGAATCCATGCGTTTACTCTGTAATTGGTATTGTCATCTCCAATCATGTGACTGGGTGGTGTTGAAACAAGTCGTCGTTTAATCGCTTGAGTTAATATATCATGATTTGGAGGAAGTACATGGTCCATCCTTACAAGTGGTAGCAGTTCTGAAAGAATGTCTCTTAACTCAACATCATTCAAATCCCTTTTACGTAAGCCTTTGCGTGTTACCGAATGTGCAGTTTGAGAAACAAGATTAGGTTCACGATCTTCCATTCTTTTGAGCAACTGATGTTCACCCCATCGCAAAACTGCTTGTAATACTTCTAACTCGGCAGCTTGCAAGAAATCTGAGGAGAAGAACATCTGTCAATGTAGCTTTGTCTAACTCTAACAATACACCAGATTGGGCAATCTGAGAAAACTCTTCCCTAAGAAAATGTAAAGCCTGACGCTGTACCCAAGCTGATCCATGTGACTGACCACTCCATTTCAACACAGAGACAAGATTATCTGTACTAAGTGACTCAACAATTAAATCTTCACAACTCTGAGTAAGGATATCTAATTCCAGAAAACGACCAATTTGATAAATTTCCATAGCCTCTTCCACAACAGTTAAATGGGCTCTACCTGTTTGTACCATACTTTGGGCTTCACTTAAACTATTTGTGCTGGCCGAATCCCGGATAATAGAAGAAAGATTAAGAGTATCTAAATATATAGCTTGAAGTAGAACACGAGCATACCTTTTAGGAATAACTCCTTCATCAAGAACAATTCGAGTTGGCTGAGGTATTCCTCTTTCATACATCTCTTCACTGTATCTTTGTCTCCGCTGTATCAAACTTCGAAAAAATGGTGAGCGAGCACTAAGGATGGATTTATGACAAAAAACTTCTAATCTATTATGAAACCCGTAATCCGAAGGGCAACTACTTTCCCCGCTTACACTTCCCCCACCAATTTCACCCCCTTGATTACCAGAGCAATCTCCACTAGAGGAGAATACCAAAATGCAATCAGCATAATCTCCTGAATCTAAAAGATACCTAAGGTCACATTCTAAAGCATTAGGAGTCCCAAATTCATCACAAAGTTGCATTAACAAATCCAAGTTATTCAACCTCATTTGTTGTGCTTTACTGGTCCCATCATAAGGGTTGAACTCACCGGTATAGAGGAATCGAAGTAGTGCACTAAACATTGGTATATCAATACCAGGAGTTTGAATGTCCACTCCAATTTGAGCTCCATATCCAGGAATCTTCTTCAGTACCTCCTAAAATGAGAGAAAATATTTTATTATTAAATTTTACATATAATATGAAAAACTGTAACTTCCACCATTTTTCAATTACTACTACTACTAAAAAAATTTTTTTTTTTTGAATAGCAGTATAGGTGCTGTCACTGCTCACTGAAATGTATCAATGATGGGCTGGAAGCCAACACCAGGAACAACACCTAGAGAAAACGAAAGGAAAGCAAATACACCAAGAAAATCAAATCTGGAACGACAGGTTCTAGGCACCGAGAAAGACGAAAATTGCATCACTCCGAAAATAAGGAGATTCTGATAGGAGGTAAGAAAGACGTTTCCCAGAGGGGATGGTACTAAAATCAGGGAAGTACCTCCGTCTTCGGGATGACAGAGCAGGACAATCAACAAGGATGTGGACTGAAAGAGGAATGCTAGAAAGCAAAAGCGACATATGTTGGAGGTCTTCATGGACATGAGGTAGATGGGAGAAGTTGGTATGACCAATACGCAGGCGCGTCAAGGACGTCTCCCTGTGACGGCTAAGGCGGCAAGAAAACGACCACGGATGAACGAAGAGTTTTACCTTCCGGAGCTTAGCTTAGCACCGCGGGCATCTTCCCTCCAGAAGACTTCCCGACATGCAAGAAATACCCTGCGAATATGGGAGTAGAGATCAAGTGCCGAAACACAACCATTCTGTATGTGTAGAGGAAAGGGAAACCCACAGACAGACAGTCAATGTGGCCTGATTAGCAGGCCTGTCAGCCTTTTCATTCCTCGGAATATCGACGTGAGATGGGGAGAAAGTTGCTGAATGCAAAAAGGTCAGCTATGGAAAATATTTTGGTGCAAGGTAAATGGAGCACACAGTAAAGAGTTAAATCCAGGTGAATACGAGCCGCCACTTCGCGCAAATGAGTATTTGGGAGGGGGGGGGGAGTAAAATGGACAGACTTATGAAGCAGGATCGCAGCATCTCCTGTTATACGTACCACAATGGATGGAGATTAGCGGAGTTCTGTATCTAGGGTGGCAAAAAAAATTTGAAAACGTAGTTGGATTTCCTGAAGACAAATAGCTTTCGGTTTGTGCACAGCAATTAAGCGAGCCAGTTCTTCCAAATTAGGATAGTAACTGCGTTAATTTCACTGAATGAATTTTGCCATGTTACAAACAGAAGTGAAAGATTAAACAGCGGGTCGATCAGTGACAATTGTATCTATACTGTAAGTAGTAGCAGAGTGGTAAGTGTCAGGTTAGGGCAGGATTCGGGGATCCCGCACTTCCAAACAATGTTGAACTTCATATCTCGGAGGTAGAGAGAAGTCTCTGAAAAGGGAGATATGCCTAGACAGACGAGTCTGGCAGAAGGTTATCCCAACCTCAGACAGCATCCTCTCCAAAAAGAACAGCAAGATTGGACTCTACATCCTCACTCTTTGATCGATTGGGAAGTGGAGTGACAATGGGAGGTACTAGATGGGCTAAGGGCACACCCTTGGAGGAAGAAAGGGTCTCAGCGGTCATTCCCGGAAACAGCGGGAGGATACTACTACTACTAATAATAATTATAATAATAAGAGAAGACCTTCAACAATGCTTGTAATAACCTAAACCTACAATTCTACAATTAATTAAGAAAAGCTGTAAAATATGATTTTATGAAAAAGTTTTTTAATGTATAATTATTTAATTTATATATTAAAAACACACACACATCTAAAAAATTAATATTTATATTTTAAAAGTGTTAAAAATCGACTGAGGAAAAAACAAAAAACACTAATTGAAAATTAATTTTAAAAATTAAGTCTATTGAAAAACAAACAAACAAACAAAACTATCATTCTTGACGAATGACTTTATCATCAAAAGTTTGACAAAATTAGAACTCTTTCCTCTTCTGTGGCTTTAAAATTTAAAAAGCAAGGAATCTATTTGAAGGTCTACAAATGCCTAAAACCTTTGTCGGTTTCCTCCAACCATAATCAGATTCTATTTACTATTGCCTGTTAGCTGTATTTACAAAGTTTCATACTATTATACAACGTCCTTTTGTTGTAAGGCGTATACACAAAGCACCTTTTTTTATAATTCATAAATTCAAGAACAAAAGTGCCTTGGAGTAACATTGCTGAGAATAAATTTTTTTTAGAAAAAAAATTTTTTTTTAATAAATTTCCATTTCTGACTGAAAATGATTACCATTACGCAATTTACAAAAGAAGATATATATATATGATGCAAGTATTAATAATAAATGAAAATTGCACAGATCAAAGGACTACTATTTATGTTCCAAGATACTTTCGTATATGAATAACATCTATGTTACAGAAAATTTTAAAGGAAAATGCTACTTCCTCAGTAATTTACAAGTACTGCAAAAATAGAGTTTAAATTTCTATTGAAATATTTTTAATAAAACCTTTAAGCTACTTTTTTTTTCATAAGGTAAATAATTTTAAAAATTTTTACCTGAAAATAAGGACACCGAACACTTAAAATTGCTCTATGAACTGGAAAAATAGCTCCTTGGAACACTAAGTCTACATCTGTACAGTATTTGTAGTCAAAAAGATCACTCAAATCTTGCTTGTAAGTGGGGGCAGGAGGTCTAGCCAAATCAGCCTTAGAGATTATAAGAGAGATGTAATTTTTTAGTTACAAACACCTACTAATAAAATCTAATTTTCAGATTATTTAATTTCAATAAAACTAACGCTACAAATACAAAATCAGCGAACCTGAACAGTTAGATCTTTTAAAGCTGTACTTGCTTCATATTCCTTCCCAGAGAGCTGTGACTTCTCTTACACTCCAGTTGGACACAAGTTCACGAATCACTCTACTGTGATCACAAGATTTGGATGACCTACGTCGACGTATCAGCTTCTTTCTCAGAGTAGCCAATCCAGCTAATCGACGTTTCTTTTCCCTATATATATATATATATATATATATATATATATATATATATATATATATATATATATATATATATATATATTATATATATATATATATATATATATATATATATATATATATATATATATATATATATATATATATATATATATATATATATATATATTTTTACTATTGTCTGTTAGCTGTATTTACAAAGTTTCATACTATTATACAACGTCCTGTTGTTGTAAGGCGTATACACAAAGCACCTTTTTTTATAATTCATAAATTCAAGAACAAAAGTGCCTTGGAGTAACATTGCTGAGAATAATGTAAAAACTAAATATATTATTTTAAATAAATAAATTATTTTAAGAATAATATATATATATATATATATATATATATATATATATAATATATATATATATATATATATATATATATATATATATATATATATATATATATATATATATATATATATATATATATATATATATATACTTACACATTAAATAACACATTGGGAGTCATTGCTGCATCAGCTTGGCAGGAAGCATTGACGCCCATTGTGGCTGAGCCCTGCCTGCACCAATAACACCATACCATTTAACACTTGCTAGTTTGTCATGTTGAACAGAACAAAATAATGGAATTATTTTCTTAAGTATTTTAAACAGCTGAAATAAAAATTTTAATAAGGTTTTACAACAGCAATGAAAATTTACTGGTCCAATATCTTAGCATAAAGTGTTTCTTTAAAAAAAAAAAAAAAAAAATAAATAAATAAAAAAATAAATTTAGTTTTTTTCACTTAAAACCTGAAAAAAAAACCTGGGGAAAATTTTTTTTTTTATTCATTTGCAGCTCTAGTTGTAATTTCAAGCAAATTTTTCCCCTTATATTCAAGTTATACTATAAAAGTTTGATAAACTAAAAGGATTGCTTGTTACAGCAATACTCTGGAATTCAGAAGAAAATTAGGGTATGGATGGACTGAAGCTTCAAATGTTGAAAGCACCAGCAAAATAAAAGTTCAAGTATTGCAACAATAAAAACAGAATGATAATTATCAAATGTACAGTAAGAGTTTGCAGAAAAGTGGATTCTAATTTTATCCTTTTTAGTAGGTTTTACCACAGAATTTGCGAAAAAGATACATATATTTCAGAAAATTGTGTTTAACTACCAAATCCTGAATTTATACAAGGGGAAACCATCAGTGTTGGTCTGTCATGGAGAATCAGACTTTGAAAGCCAGTATGTCAAAAAAAAATTTTTTTTTTTCTAAGTTTTGCTTCAATTGAAATGGTGGTTTCTACATTTGGTCTTGTTTGGACTAAAAAGTGATGGAATCAACTAGGAATTAAACAAATTTTTTAGGGGAAAATTAATAGACAAACTTAAACAGTGCATCTTACAGTATAAGTTATGAAGATTAAGCACCTTTATTATATATATATATATATATATATATATATATATATATATATATATATATATATATATATATATATATATATATATATATATATATATATATATAATATATATATATATATATATATATATATAAATAGGTGGACTGGATAGTAATTTTTTTCTATCCGCAGATGCGGATAGTTTAATTTTTTAAGAGTTTTTGCCATAGATTCTTGGAATTTTATATATAATATCCAGAATCTATGTTACCTAGGTGTGGGACGGGGACCCAACTCTTGAACACCCCACCAACCTCTTTCCCCAACCTCCACCCATTTGAAAAAAGGTTATATATATATATATATATATATATATATATATATATATATATATATATATATATATATATATATATATATATATATATATATATATATATATATATATATATATATATATATATATATATATATATATATATATATATATATATATATATAGCCAGTAATTCAATAGTGATGATTTGAACAAAGGCAATGAGACTAAATGATCCAGAAAATGAGAGTTAAGGAGGGTTTCAAAGATATTAGACAGAACACAAGTGAAAGCTATAGGACCATAGTTAGAGGGATCAGAGAGGCTACCCTTCTTCAGGATCGGCTGAACATATGCACACTGTCAGTGCTTATATTAAAGCACTGAAATAATGTTATGATTCACTTTTTTTTCTGTAATCTCCTTTCTCCCAGTTTATTCCAGCATTGAGGAAAAGTATTAGTATTAAGGAATAGTTAAAAAGCAGAACAGATGCCAGCTCAGACACACACTCCCTCAGAATAAAGGAAGGAATGCCATCGAGGCCACTAGGCTTCCTGACATTCAATGTTCTCATGATCCCATGGACCTGATCATGTGAAATGACATATAATGAAATGGGACACCTGAGAGGAGGAGGAGTAGAGGAGCCGGAATCGCTCATGGTTGAATTTGATGAAAAAAAGGAGACCTGAAGTGATTTGCTTTTTCAGAAGGAGTATATATAGCAACAGAGCCATCAGGATGAATAAGCGGAGGAAAGAAAAATTCATTTTCAGGGGTTGTTAGAGATGTTTTTGGCTAGAGGCCAGTTTTTATCAGGAAAACCAGGGAAGTCAGCACACTTCCTTTTAGTGAAAGAGTGCTTGGCCCATCAATAATATCTCTACAATTCTGAGATGAATGAAAATTAAAAGTGATAGGAAAATTAGAGTTTTTACATACATGACAAGTACTGTTTTTTCCTGAATGGCATGAGAGCAAGTATCATCGAACCTTAGGTTCTGAGGTGAAAAAAGATTGTTGAAGATGTAATGAACCTACTCATCCCATTGGCAATTATGACAATTACCTTTTCTGCAGAAACAAGCATCGTAAGGGTCAAAACAGGACTTATTCCAAGAGAAGGTAGAAAAGAATGCTCCCAATTTGCCCGATTAAAGTGCCAGAAAGTACTTATAAAAGGTATGCTATCAAATATATATATATATATATATATATATATATATATATATATATATATATATATATATATATATATATATATATATATATATATATATATATATATATATATATATATATATTGGGATGAAGTGAAGAATCGGTATATTTTTGGTATCCGGTAAAAATAATTTTCAAGTATCGGTATCGGTAAAAATTTTGGTATCGGTATTGGTAAAAAATTTTGGTATCGCTCCATCCCTAATATATATATATATATATATATATATATATATATATATATATATATATATATATATATATATATATATATATATATATATATATATATATATATATATATCTCAATTGTATTTTTAATTATAAATTTATGATTAATATTAAAACTTTACAATAAGAATACTAATTATTAATTTTAAACTAAAAATAATGTTTGAAATCTTTTTATGCCATACTTTTACAAAAATCTACTTAGTCTTGAGTATCTGAGAACATCACATGTAAGTTCTAACACACATCATTGCCAGCTACTGAGCTGTATTTTTTAAAGTTTTATTTATGTTTGCTAATTTTGTTAGGAAAAAAACTGGAAAGAAGTCAAGAGGAAGAGGTGGAAGAGTGGATAAATGAAGTCTATCAAGAATTAATGCCAAGTTATAATGAACATAGGAACATAGGTAAATAGATACAGTAAGAAGCCACAAGGGCTTATCGAGACTGTCAATACTAATACATGCATGAAAGACTAGGTCTATCCTATCCCTAGTTATAAGTTCATTCATGCAAAGATAAAAATAAAACTAAGCCCAATTGTACATGCAATATGCATTTAGGCTAAAGGACAACACCTGCTTTCCTTCCTATTTATTCAAGAACAATATAGTTAGTGTGAAAACAACAAGGAATTGGTGGAAATTAGTAGAATTTAAAGAACAAAAATCATCAAAACTGCCTGTTAATTTTACCAGGTTAATGTGCTAGCTACATTCGTGTACAGCATGTTAAGAATCAATAGAAATATCTTCAACATTTGGGATCATTTGTAGCAAAATGAGAAATAGATTGGGAAGAGAAAAGGCTGAAATGCACTTAAGATCAAAAGATAATATGAATTCAGCTTCCTGATACATAATATTATATTACATTTTAATATGAAATATATATATATATATACCGTATATATTCAAGTATTTATTTTAAGTTTAAAATTTGTTAGTTTTCAACCCATATTTGAAAATATATAAAATTATGAAATTGCAAATTTTTTTTTAATTATCTTGAAAAACTGTCAGAGAAAAGACTAAGGATAATATGGCATTTGATTCTGTATTATATTAGATTTAATACATTGCATTTTGGGGGGCTTGGGACCGGGGAAGATGTTTGGGTGCAAATCTTGAATTAAATATATTAGACTTCAGTTCAAAAGGACTAAATTTTCAGATTTTTAATGCATAATTAAAATAAATTTTTTTTTTATCTTCATTATGCAGGCTAGGAAACCCATGGTTACTAGTCTTCCATTAACATTGATTTAAAAAGTCAAAATTAAAAATTAGAAGTTAGAAATCAAAAACCCAATTAGTTGGGTTTTTGGGTACCAACCCTGCATTAGACTGCAATGGACATGTTTCTGTATCATACTCAATATTGAAATTGAATTTTTATTATACAAAATCTATAATTTTCTGAAAAAATGTACATAATCATTAATTAGAGTGAATATTGGCTATTCTACTCCTTCCTTATAATTAAATTAATCTCAATTAAAATATATATCTAATTTTTTTAACCTAAAATTTCAGTTGCTTTTGACGTATTTAAATTTTAAGCAACCCTGGTCCTGGTCCCAGCCCTAGCAAAACTCCAACCCCAGTCAATCCTTATTTCCAAAGGACTTTGATAACAACCTTCTTCCTTAATAAATTAACATGGAAAAGCGTGTGCAGGCATGCCTTGATGCTAATGGTTATCACTTCCAACTAGGGACCAGCCAGGGCTAGAATTTTGCCAGGGTAGGGTTGCCTAAAATTTGTAAAGAGGTCAAAAACCTTGAACTTTTAGATTAAGAAAATTAGATATAATTTTAATTGAGATTTATTTAATTATAAGGAATATTCACTTAAATTAATGATTATATGTATTTTCTCTGAAAATTCAAAAGTACAGATTTTGTATAAGCTTTAAAAAATTAAATTTTAAATTTTTTTTCTGATTCACAATAGTGATTTAACAGGTTTACTTAGTTTTACTAAGTTAAAGTTTGAAAAAATGTAAAATATAAAATTATAAAAGTTTTACTAAGTTAAAGTTTGAAAAAATGTAAAATATAAAATTATAAATATAACCTGTATTTATACATATCATTGTTATTTTATTGCTGTGTATCAAATTTATATCATTTAGCTACATTATTTCAAAATTATTTTGTTTATACTTTCAGTCATTATAGCCAAAAGATCAACTTCAGCAGTATGGGAGTACTTTACATGCTTCAGGATAGTCTCAAAATATGTAAATGTAGCATTTGTAGCCAAGAAATTAGAAGAGGACCTTTGGGTGCCCATAGTAAAAATTTTTAACCAAATCTTTATGGGGGTTATCTAAAAATCAAAACAAAGATAAACATTTATATACTAGCAGAAGAGCAATCAAAAGAAACAGAAAAGAAAAAAAAAATATTGAAAAAAGAAAAAAAATTAATTTTCTAATATTTTGTTTGATTTAATCTACCATTAATAAAAATAATTTGCCATTTTAACCCCAGCAAGCAAATCCCAGTTTTCCCTGATTTTTAGCTAAGGGCGGGGCCAGGGATTTGGTCGGTCCATACTTCCAACACTTGTTGTGTCAGCATGATTCTCACAAACCAAGGTTTACTTGTATTAAATTTTATTAACTTATAACCAGTACTTTGATTTCTATAAGTGTTATATCTGGGGCAGAAAGAAAGTAGAACACTCTGTAGTATCTTCAGAACATTGGTTTTAAAAGTTTTAATATACGAGAAATTAGGAGGACATGCAAATTTCTAGTACTTTAAATTTAGAGCTCTTAAACTACGCTGCAGAAATGATTTTTTCTCAAATTTCAGGGATAATATGATTTTGTCTTTGAGAGTATATATGGTCCCCACTACTAAACAGGCTTTTGCTCTCTCTGTCTCTTAAAAAAAAAAAAAAAAAAAAAAGATAGTACAGAGATATTTATAAGCCAATATATATAAATTAATCAGCAAATAGGCAAAAAAAAACTGATCACGATAAAATAAAAATAAATACAGATTTTGCTAACGATATTTAAACATTAATATATATATATATATATATATATATATATATTATATATATATATATATATATATATATATATATATATATAATATATATATATAATATAATATCTAATCAATTATAGGCACCTTTAGTTTATCAGCTCCAGTAACCATAGTTCTATTTATATTTTATTTAATCATAATGAAAGTCATCCATAAGTATTCTTTATATTAAAGATATCTTTAGTATAAAGTATTAATATTTCTTACACCAATATCAAAGGCCTCGTAAACACTTTTTATTATTTATTCTTCATTTCAATATATTTGTACTATTATCTCAAAAAATGGGTAAAATTGGTCAAGGCCCTTATACTAAACAATTACCATATATATATATATATATATATATATATATATATATATATATATATATATATATATATATATAATATATATATATATATATATATATATATATATATATATATATATATATATATATATATATATATGGAAAGAAGAGGTGTCCAGAGCAGAAGTCTTTCAGAATACCTCTTTTTACCAGCTTCCATGATTTATTACACTGTTTAGTATCAATCACACATTGTTTTTCAGTCATTTTTGTTAGATTGTTTATATAAAAGTCCTTTCCAAAATTTGTATATTTTCCAAGGATTGGGTACTTTGTCACATATTCAGCAAAACTCTAATTTAATAACTATCTCTGTTTTTCACAACGACCAGCAATATTTAATAGCACAGGATACTTCGTGAATTCTAAAAGGTTACAATAATGTGAATAATCAACTTTAATACTGAAATAGATCTAACTAGACAAAAATATTCATTGAAAATTTTGCCAAAATCTGCAAGAAATTAACAATTTTTTCATCAATCCTCGATTCCAATTTTAACTGTTAAACTTGAAAAACTAAAACTTTCCTTCAAACCTAGAAAATAAATACGAATTTGGAAAATCACACTTTCATAGACAATACATGATACCACAAATGTTTTGTTAATAAAAGCTAAAAACAACTGCGAATATACCTAACTGTATGATACTGTTAACTAAATCAAATATGAATAATTTTATAGTTCATAAAAGAATTAGTTAAGTTTTATTTTGCTTCCATAATCACCCATTATTTTGGCTGACAGTACGAACTATAAAAATGTTGCTACTGTGACTTTTGAAACGATATATTCCTTTTGATCATATGGCACTAGAGAAAAACTTAATTTTATATTAAATTATATTAAATTATATTATATTATATTATATTATATTATTATATATTATATATATATATATTTATATGGATATATTATATATATATATATATTATATATATATATATATATATATATATATATATATATATATATATATATATATATATATATATATATATATATATATATATATATATATATATATATATATATATATTATATTATATATATTATATATATAATTTTTTTTTGTACGGAAGGGTAAATTTTTACAATTTTTTTTTTTCGAAAAAAAAATTAAAGTGCATATATCTTTTTTCTAAAGAAGATATCAAAAATCTGTTCCACGAATCTCTTGCAATTGGGGCTGAGAATATACACTTAAATATTCAGGTTATTTCGAATTTCGACCAGTGGTTTTGCCCCACTTTTCTTTTTTTTTTTTTTTTTTTGGCTCCAAATAACTTTCAAACCATTGTAGACTCAGAAAAACATCAGAAATCGAGTTTTTTTAGGAAGATAAAAGGCACATGCACTGCAAATTTCAGGGTAATAGGTCAAAAATTATTTTTTAAAATTTAAGATTTGTTCCTCCCATAAAAAAGCGTACGGTTCTGATGGTATCTTTCCTCAAAGTTTTGATATGGTTCTCAAAACATGTGCTTCTAAACATCTCCCTGCCTTATAAAATATTTCGTCTCTGTCTTCCTGTTTCGATCTTCCCTTCTTGCTGGAAACGTAGGTTCATTCAACCTGCGCCGAAAAAAATGACCCTTCTTCACTTTCTAAATATTGTCCTGTTCCTTTAACCTCCGATCTTTCCAAAGTTTCTGAATCTATCCTTAACAGGAAAATTTGAAAATATCTCAATTCTTATGATTTTATTTCTAATCGCAAGTATGACTTTCGTCAAAAATGCTCTACTGGTGAATTTTCTCTGCTCTTTGATTCTTGGTCTTCCGCTCTTCGGTATTTCAATGAATCTTTTGCAGTAGTGCTAGATATATCGAAAGGCTTCAGTATTAGTCAGGCGCAATGCCAATTTGATTTCCAAACTTCCCTCTTTCTGTATAAATCTTTCTCTTTGTCAAGTTCTTTCTGAATTTCTTTAATATCGTTCTATAGAAGCCGTTGCAAACGGCCACCGTTCATCCTTTAAGCCTATTAATAGTGGTATTTCTCAGAAATGTCTTATCGCCAACACTTTTCATTTCATTAATTAATAATATTCTCTCTATTATTTCAACACCTTTCCACTCAAATGTCGACGCCCTCACACTTCATTATTCCTTTCGTTCTGAAAGATGTAACACCCAACAGCAAATAATTAATGCAAGAGAGCTGTTCCTGAAACAATTAGCATCTGATCTTGTTGGCATATTATTTATTATGATGGCGGAAATATATATATAAATGATAATACACAGGATAAACAGACACACAGCTACTCTTACCTAGGCCTTTATTTACATGTATATCACATAGTAAAACAGAGTGATTCAACACACGAGATAGAATGAGATTTTAAATATTATTACATGGGTAGTCTACATAATGGTCTTTACTGAATGATAACAAAGAAAAAATTGATACATTTTAATAGTACGTATTCTTTAAGTTAGCTTTAACACCCTCTCTTAATCTAAAGTATACCCAAACTTTGCTAGTATCTATAAATATAAACTTATTCAAAAAAGTTTATTGTACTTAACTTGTTCCATAGTTAAAGTCTACCACTTGTCCCATAGAATTATGTACAAAAAAAATTTTTTTTTTTTTTTCTTTCCCAAAATGAATTTTCCTTTCTTTTAATAATTGATTTAATCGGATCAATTCACTTAATGTTTTATTTTTCTTCAAAATTTAATTGCTGAGAGTTCCAACGCTAAAAATATTTTGTTTTTATTTTAATATTTGTTTTAATAATATAATAATAAATATTAAATAGCAGCACAGAACCATAAAATATTTTTTAAAATAGTAATAAAATATAGTTTACTTAATATAGTAATATTATATAGTTTATTTAAAATTTAAATACAGTGAATTGGATCTATCAGTCGCATTTTTGCCATTTTCATTTAAAAAAATTAAAATAGTTTGTACTACTAAAAAAATTATAATTTAAATAACCTATTTAATTAAGTTAATTAACTAATTATATTTACTTATTTACAATATTTACTTATTATTACTTAGGCGAATATGTTTATTAATAAAAAAATATCTATAACTTAAAAATAAAAAAAAAATTAAAAAAAATCATGATTTTTTAAAAAAATTTTAAAAAAAAATTTAAAAAAAAAAAAAAAAAAAAAAAAAATTTAAAAAATATATATATATATATATATATATATATATATATATATATATATATATATATATATATATATATATATATATATATATATATATATATATATATATATGTGTGTGTGTTTGTGTGTGTGTGTGTGTGTGTGTGTGTGTGTTGTGTGTGTGTGTGTATGTGAGTGTCTTTGTGTTCAACATGGATGACAAACAAATATAAGTAATTGGGAGGGGGAGCTCCAGTCTACAATTTTGCCTAGGGTGACAAAATTGATAATTACACCAATCAAACTTTGCATCATTGTTGTATAATCTACTGTGAATACATATCAAATCTACCGTGAATACATATCAATGTGATTTTTTAGCCATAATTCTTTAATTCAAATCACTTATTTTAGTTATTTACTTTACTAGTAAGTTAAATGTCTTAAACGCTAAAACAATCAGTCAAACCAATAGTTTTGAGCAATTGTTTAGCAAGCGATAATCAAATCAAACGATCGTGTTATTGATATTACGGTCATAGAAGTAATATAAAAATAAAATGCAATGTTACAAATATTTAGTAAACGGTACTTCGAAGTTTTTAAGTTTTTATATTTTTTATAGCTTTATTATTTTTTTTATTTGCATTTTTTAAAAGTACAATTTATGCAAATCAATAAAATACATTAGCTGCATAATTTAAAAAAAAAAAAAAAAAAAAAAAAAAACTCATCCTTTCATTGAAGATAAACTTTAAGGATTTTGAAGATTGCTAATGCGAAGTGTCTCTTGAATCGTGTCCCACGATTTTTGCTGCAGTAATATTCTGCATGCGGCAGCGAAAATGTATCTTCCTAATTTTCACGGCCGCAATCTTGAATGGTAGCGTGATATAAAAACATGGAGGAGTTAGGCTAACGCCTTCTTTTAGAACAAATACCTTTTGCAAATATTTTTATTCAGATAGGCTTGTTTGCAAATTATTACAGATAGTTATTTTAGTATTTTCAGATTATTCATTTGTTTTAAAAGAAGCAAATTAATTACTTCAGTTATTCTGGAGTTTCGTTGATTACTGCCAAACTCTTTAAAATCTTCGTTCGACTCATACGTCATTAAATATTCCTACTTATGGCCTTTATGATATTAATTAAACTAAGTGATTGCTTAATTTATTTAAATGACTGAATAAATTAGATCTGAAAACATATTTACCTTTATTTATATTAGATCAGCTAGCTGTTAATTGCTTTGCTACAGCGAACTGTCCCACGAAAATTAAAGAATCTGCTAAATATTTTCGCTGCCGCTGGCTTGTACGTAACGTCAAGCTTGATTTTGTGGAACACACCAGAAATTTCTATTTTTAGAAATTTCTATCTTCAATTTTCTTTCTTGCGAGCAGAAAATTACTACAACAAAACTCGTGGGACACGATTCATGAGACACTTCGCTTTAACAATCTTCAAATTCCTTAAAGAATCTTGACCGTGGAACACCCCATAGTCATTTTATGTTAAGCCATTCATGACCGGCAGAAAACCCCAAAAATAAAACTGCTATTCAATTTCCTTACTAGATATTTTTATACTATGTCACAATAAGAAGGCGAATTTACAAGAATCGACTTTCGGAATTCGAAGCATATTAAAGAATACTTTTGTATTTAGCTTGTGAGAAGTTTTTTTCATTTATCTTCAATAATTTTAATAAAAATTGAATAACAAAATGAATTCTCGTGTACTATTTCAGCGATGCCTGCAGAATCAGAACATTATTCAAAGACGGTCAATTATAGCCGGTTATCCAAGAACCAGAATATCTCTTGCTGTAAGTAGCCAAATTATATATATATATATATATATATATATATATATATATATATATATATATATATATATATATATATATATATATATAAAGTGAAAATAGAAACTTTTATGGGATTCCTTCTCTGGGGTCGAACCACCGCCTGTTGCGACTGAGAACGACAAAGACTCGATGCTCTACCACTGAGCTATCCACGATCCCAAAAAAGATCGTTTCAAGAACAGTTTCAAGCATACGAGCTCCCGTCAAGGATCAGGTTTTCACCCTATAGTTCCCTCTATCGTTCCTTTTTATGATATTATTTAATTACAATGCTATAAACGCATCGGTAAATATGTATAAAGTGAAAATAGAAACTTTTATGGGATTCCTTCTCTGGGGTCGAACCACCGCCTGTTGCGACTGAGAACGACAAAGACTCGATGCTCTACCACTGAGCTATCCACGATCCCAAAAAAGATCGTTTCAAGAACAGTTTCAAGCATACGAGCTCCCGTCAAGGATCAGGTTTTCACCCTATAGTTCCCTCTATCGTTCCTTTTTATGATATTATTTAATTACAATGCTATAAACGCATCAGTAAATATGTATAAAGTGAAAATAGAAACTTTTATGGGATTCCTTCTCTGGGGTCGAACCACCGCCTGTTGCGACTGAGAACGACAAAGACTCGATGCTCTACCACTGAGCTATCCACGATCCCAAAAAAGATCGTTTCAAGAACAGTTTCAAGCATACGAGCTCCCGTCAAGGATCAGGTTTTCACCCTATAGTTCCCTCTATCGTTCCTTTTTATGATATTATTTAATTACAATGCTATAAACGCATCGATAAATATGTATAAAGTGAAAATAGAAACTTTTATGGGATTCCTTCTCTGGGGTCGAACCACCGCCTGTTGCGGTCTTTGTCGTTCTCATTCGCAACAGCGGTGGTTCGACCCCAGAGAAGGAATCCCATAAAAGTTTCTATTTTCACTTTATACATATTTATGCGTTTATAGCTTTAAAAAATTATTAATAATATATATATATATATATATATATATATATATATATATATATATATATATATTATATATATATATATATATATATATAATGGTAACCATGCACTGTTCCACTCTTACCTGGTATTTAGTTATTCAAAATATAAACTGGAAATGTATTGTATATTGAAGAAAAGCAATAAAAATGTGTTGAAAAATCAAATTAGCCATATTAAAATGCACTTAAGATAGTAAAAATTGGTTTTGAACATCATAAAGCTTGGCTGTCATCTGTGTCTTTAACAACATTGGGTAAGATATTGGGCAGAGGAAGATAATCGGAAAATATATCAATACTAATGTAGGAATATATTGATACTAATCTAACAAATTAGTTCGACAACCTAACCTTGACTTGAAGGGTAAATGTATACTAATGGCCAAGAAATAGGCTTAACCTTAATAGAAAAAAATAAATAAATAAAAAGGTATTAAAATGTACTTTTAAATTATTTCTAATATCTAGCAGTAACAATATGAAATATCAATACGTTAATATTGATAATTTTTATGATCGTCATTCTCTGCCTATATCACTATAAGGCGTAGGCATGTTCAGTTTAGTTAGCCTAATTATTTTATTTTATAACAGGAATTTTTAAAATTTACTGAATTTTATTTTCCAACCTATTTTTATTGTTTTTCTTCAATATACATTACATTTCTAGTATATATTATGATTAATTTTTAAATTCCAGGTAAGAAATGAACCATATATATATATATATATATATATATATATATATATATATATATATATATATATATATATATATATATATATATAATATATATATATATATATATATATATATAAATGAGCATTTTTTTTTTTAATATATCAAAATTATAAAGATAAAATGACCTAAAATCAAGTTTTTTTTTGATAAATTAAAGCATGGAAAATGATTTTGTATACTAAATACACCAAAAACTTTTAGAAAAATTTAATTAACAAAGGTAACTATAACGATTTTACAATAGATCATACAACTTTAATAATGTATTGTCCTTTGACTGTGCACTACCAAGAACTTTGCAGTATCATCATCAGAGTATATTTTAAGAAATTTTATAGCTATTTAGGAGCTAAAATTAAATATTTTTTTAATATATATTGAAATTACAGACAATTGTAAAATAAAGTAAATTACGTAAATAAAAGTGCTGAATAATTTTTTTATATAGTATTAATAGTAGTATACTTATATATTGAAATAGACAGTATTTATCAGGTTAGGCCTATTTGTTAGCTGTATCTGCTTATTTACCTTTTAAGCCCAGGTTTGATTAAGATGAATTAGTTTATTAGATTTAACAAACTAGTTTGATTTAACCACCTAACCGGGACTTGAGGTTAATTCATGCATACAGCTAGTGAAAAGGCTTAACCTGGTGATGCTGCTCTCTTAGCATGTAATAATAATGTAAAAAAAAAAAAATTTAAATATTTGTAATATTTTAATGACTAATTTACTTTATTTCATATTTTGTCTTCATACTTTTCAATATATTAAGAAAAAATTATGCTGACTGAAACTTTTTTTAGCTCTGAAATAGCTATAAAATTTCTTAAAATTCTCTCTGATACTGATGCAGCAACCTGGTAGTGCACAGCTAAAAGATAATACATCATTGAAGTCATAAGGTGTGATGTAAAGTTGTTGTATTAATTAATCTTTGTTAAATAAATTTTTAAGAGATTTTTGGTACTTTTAATGTACAGAATAGTTTTCTGCCCTTCAATTTATCAAAAAACTTGATTTCAGATCATTTTTTCTTTGAAGTTTTGATATATTAAAAAAAAAAAAACATATAGTTATAAATATATATATTTACATATATTTTTTTTTACTTTATTCATTTCTATTAATAATTATATATAATATATATATATATATATATATATATATATATATATATATATATATATATATATATATATATATATATATATATATATATATATATCATTGAAGTTGTAAGATGTTGTAAAATTGTTATATTTATTTCAATATATATCAGCCTAATTTTTACTATAAAAATCATTATCACTGGTTTTTTACTATAAGTAAGCCTATAGTAACCTTTGTTTTATTTTTACCTTCCCCATTATTTCCATTATTTTCAATTTGCCAAATTAAAGCCTTTCACCCCAAGCTTTACCTACCATATATATATATTAGGGATGGAGTGATACCAAAATTTTTGCTGATTCTGATACCTAAAAATTTACTGGTACCGATACCCAATACCTGAAAATATACTGATACTTTATCCATTCATATACCAAAATTTTTACCGAAACTGATACCTGAAAATATATCGATGCTTACCGATACCGATACTTCACTCCATCCCTAATATATATATATATATATATATATATATATATATATATATATATATATATATATATATATATATATATATATATATATATATATTATATATATATATATATATATATAAAATATATGCATATAAAAGAATATTGTAGCAAGAATGATAAATCTTAGTAGATTGGAGGAAATGAATTGTAGAGATCCCAATTTCATGCCAAAATTAGTCCAATTCCCATCCGAGTTTATTTCAAGATATACCTATGATACAAATCATTGTACTGAAGAACCTGTCATATTCAAGGAACACATCTCTATTATAAAAATAAGATATATACCAAGTAATCCTCCAAAATGGGGTACATTTGTTTTATATGATAAAAGGATAACCTCATTCATTCTGCAGTAAAAATAGACCCAATGAAAAGTCCTTCTGTACTCTGGCATAGTCCTAGTTCAAATATAGTTATGTGTATGATTCATAATTTTTTAATAATTGGTTTACATCATATTTGCAGGCTAATGTGTAATCTTGTGGGTCTTGGTATTCTATGCTGCGATACATGTAATTTGTTAATTACCTGGAAAACTAGTTGGGAAACATTGATAAAAGACTTATAAAGGAAGAATTTCATGTGAAGATTTTAGTAAACTAGTTTAGGCCAAGTTTAGCCTAGGGTTTTGAAAAATTAAATGTTTTATAACCACAGTTATAACTTTGGTTGAATAGAAAGTTAATCCAACATAACTACACAGTTGAAATGGAAAAATAAATCTTTAAAGCTAAAATTAATTTAAAATAAAAATGCAAATCTTTATTTTGAACTAAATAAAAACTTTAATTAGGCTTATCTAGTAAACCTTACCTTACCCTAAGCCTCTGAATGAATATATCAAATTACAGAAAACTAGTTAATGAAAATAATAGGCTTAAATAAATAATTTTAATGAATTTAACCAGCTTCTACCAGAAAAAGAAACCTACAAATAGGCTGAATTAAATACAGGAATTTAAGAACTGGGCTTACCCTAGCTCTTGCTATTCACCTAATTAAACATTTTAAAAATGAGTTATCACTGAAAAATTATATAGGCAATATTGCTAAAGCCTTCAGTTAAATTCAGAAAACCCAATTAATAAAGTAAATAAATTACAAATTTGTGAACTTTTAGACTGATTTCTTTAGGATTAAGACTTTCATTTCATAGAGGAGAGATTATAATGACTTAACTCCCACTGAATTGCATCAATTTCTCCCATTTGGTTTTGGGCTAATCACACTTGTGTACAGATATAGGATACACCTACATACTGAAATGCAGGTTAAGTATTTGAGTTCGACCTAGATATGATAATACTTTTGACCCAACTATAACATTCTATAGATCTACTAATGCTGCTTGTCTTTGATAATTTCCCTTTAGAACTTTTCTGCATAGGAGTTTAAAGAAGGTTTGACAATTGACGTATTATTCCACACAATGGAAAACTACTACTCTTAATATTCTTGGTGATTCTCTTTCTTGTAATTTATACTAGAAATATAAATTACTTGAAAGTACAAAAAAGTGGACAGTTTTAAAAAATTGGTTATTTTGAGGCACATTCAGAATTACACCTTTTCAGTTGTTTGTTTTGTTTAGAGTATACTTTAAATATCTGGGGTTATTTCACTCATTTGACACCTTGAAAGGATAAAGTATATGGCTTTTTGCTCTCCAATTTGCATCTGCTTGTTGAACTGTTCCATCACTGTACTCTTTAAGATTTACTATGGATGTTACTATTCAAACTCTATAGTTACAAACTTTCTCCTTTGAAGAGAGCTTGCATATCATGTCTTTTTATATACAGTTGATCCTTTCTCTTTCCAGCTCTCTGATCTCATACTTAACTGTTATGCTCATTCTTACATGTACTCTTGTAAAGTCTGGAACTTGCTTCCTCTGTATCAGAACTCTTGAATTGGCCTTTTCCAATTTAATTTCATTTTATATAGAGCCCAGAATATTTCTACCAGAGGTGACAAAAATCATATTAAAATACTCAACACCCAAAGGTGGGTAGTTGTAATATCTTATGTTGTAGTTTCCATCAGTATTATTATTGAAGTGTAAAATTACATCAAATGTATTTAGTGTTATATTATTGTTTGAGGAAGTTAGCTTCACTTAGGACTGAGCCATTGTAATAATTATGTAAATAATATTTTGTAAGTAAATAAACTGCCTTCAAACAGTGGGGTTTATTCTCCTTCCTTAGAAACTACAAGCTATCTGGGCAATAATGGGTAAGAGCAGCACAAGATATCCTGTCTATAAAGGACTAGAACAAGCAAAAGCAGAAAAAGCAACAGGAGGAGTAGAAAAGGAAAGAATTTGTGAGGTGAAGAATGAACCAGGAAAGAAAAGAAAGGAAGGAACTGCTAAAGCAGAGGGAGAGCCAGTTCAGAAGACATCAAACGAATTGGACAAGAGAAACAACTAGCTAAAAATTGGAAGGAATGAAATTCTTTCAAGCTAAAAATTGGAAAGAATGGTACTGTGCCATAGCTAAAAATTGGAAGAAATTGAACTCTGCCATAGCTAAAAATTGGAAGAAATTGAACTCTGCCATAGCTAAAAATTAGAAGGAATGGTACTCTGCCATTGCTAAAAATTGGAAGGAATGGTATTCTGCCATAGCTGAAAATTGGAAGGAATAGTACTGTCATTGCTAAAAATTGGAAGGAATGGTACTCTGTCATAGCTAAAAATTGAAAGGAATGGTATTCTGCCATAGCTGAAAATTGGAAGGAAGTTTCTCTTATATTCCTAGAAGAGAAGGTCAGATCAGGATGTTTTTGAAAGAGAAAAAGAATTTGGATTAAGAAGAACAAGCAGAAGAGGGAAACAGACAAGTTTTTATAAATATTACTGAACATAACATTAACCGATTGCAATCAGGGGAGAATGTAGTGTAAAATTAATCATCATTTGTATTTAGCATATTATTATTATTGTTAGAGATAGTGAGCTTCACTTAGAACCGAGCCATTGTAATAATTATGTAAATAATTAAACAGCCTTCAAATGGTGGGATTTATTTTCCTTCCTTAGAAACTTTTATTATTTATTATTATTATTATTATTATTATTATTATTATTATTATTATTATACAGTGCCAATTTTAATTTATTTTTAATCTTTAGGAAAAGATCGGTCATGGTTTGGTAATATCAGTAGGAGTCTTGTTTATTCCTTCATGGGTTTTGGTCAATTTGAAGCATTACAGAGGAGAAGAATGATAAAACTAATGAAAGTGAGCATCATGGATTAATTAGTTGTAAATAAAAATATAATACAAATGTTTTTTCTGGATTTTATTTTCAATAAATATGTAATTTGAAAATCTTTATGTAAGTTAATTTCTACCAATAAAATTTAAAACTTTCATAAGGCTTTATTTCCTTGCCCAAGTGATATATATATATATATATATATATATATATATATATATATATATATATATATATATATATATATATATATATATATATATATATATATATATATATATATATATATATATATATATATATATATATATATATATATATATATATATATATATATATATATATATATATATATATATATATATATATATATATATATATATATATATATATATATATATACCTACCTACCTACCTACCTTTATACCTTTTTTTTTTACCTTCTCACCCCCTGACCACCCAACGCTGGGGTGGCTACACTTCGCTAATGAAGACGCCCACCGCAGACGGCCTCCTCCATAGATCACTCAAGGCAGAGATGTCCCAGAAGATTCTGGGGCGAGAATTAGAAGGACAGAGTAACAGGAAGTGCAACACGGTCTCCGGGGCCTCTCCGCATCTGGTACAAGTGGGAGATGTTGTCTGGTTTATATTGTATTTGTGTTTGTATTGTTGTAAGTTTGGATGGTGCCCACATCTCAGCCTTGCTAAGGAGATTTGTGAGTGTCTTGGGAGGTTGTTGAAGTCGGGATTTATTTCGGGAGGGTGTGTGTTTAGAATGTTGTTTTGTGGTCTGTTTGTCAAGTAGGAATGTGTTATTTGAGTATGAATATGTTTGGTTATTGTGGTGTTGGGAGGGGATGTGATTTAGGATTGGTTTGTAGAAGGTAGCTGTGGATGATTGTGGTTGTTTTAGTCTGTGTTTGGTTGGATGTAGGAGAGTTTGGTGGCATGGGTGTGTGGGTAGGAGGGTTTTTGCGTAGAATTGAGTGCCTATCATTTAGAGGTAATATTTTGGTTTCATTATGTAAGTGTTGTTGAGGGGTTGTGGGTGTGCATCCGGTAATTGTGCGGAGGGCTCTATTTTGTGTTATTTGAAGTTTCTTTAAGTTTTGATTGGAGAGCGTTGGGTGCCAGACAATGGGAGGCATAGTTGATGGTAGGGCGGATAAATTGTTTGTAGATGGAAATTGAGGTTTGTATGTTGTTGTTAATGTCTGTGTTGGCCACTGTTTTGAGAATGTTGAGTTTTCTGTTTGCAGCTGTTGTGGTGTTTTGTATGTGTTTGGGGAAAGTGAGGTGGGTGTCAAAGGATAGGCCGAGAATTTTTTGAGTTTTGTTGAGGGGTATAGGTGTGTTATTTAGGAGGACTTGTGGGTGGGTGTTGGATAGGTGTCGGTCTGTTGTTATGAGGGTTATGGAGGATTTGTTTAGGGATGCCGTCATCCGGTTTTCTGTTAGCCATGTTTGGGATGTGATTGTTGTTGCAGTATCGAGATTTTGGTGGGTGGTGGCAATAGTTATATCATCGGCGTATGATGTAATATGGGTGGGTGTGGTTTGGGGTTGAGGAAAGTCTGCTGTGTATAGGTTAAATAGTGTAGGGGATAGTATGGCTCCTTGGGGTACTCCGTTTCTTATGTTTATGGTCCGAGATTTTTGGCCGTTGTGTTGTATTTGGGCGGTTCTTCCTGATAGGAAGTTGGCTATCCATTTCTTGGTGTTTGTTGGGATATTGGATTGGAGGAGTTTGTGGATTAGATTGTGTCTCGGGACTGTATCGAAAGCTTTGTTTATGTCTATTGCTATTAATATTGTTTTGTGAGTTGGTTTTAGGTTTAGTCCGTTTATTATTGGTTGGATGATGTTGGTGAGTGCTGTGGTGGTGGAGTGGTTGGGTTTAAATCCGTGTTGGAACCTTTGTTGTGGGATGAATTGGAGGATAGAATTTAGTATTAGTTTTTCAAGTAGTTTTGAGATTGTGGATAAAAGGGAGATTGGACGATAAGAGGAGGGGTTTGATGGGTCTTTGCCAGGTTTTAGTTTAGGTATGATTAGGGCTTTTTTCCATTGGGGAGGGATATAGTTGATTTGGATGGATTTATTGAAGATGGTGGTTGGATAGGTGTTTTAGGTGTATGTTTGATATGTTGTCTATTCCTGTTGCTGTAGAGTTTTTGATGGTGTTTTGTGTATTTGTGGGAGTGATGAAGATTAAGTTGTTTTGGTTGTTGTGTAGTTTTTTCAGTTGTTTGATTATTATTCCTGTTTTGGGGATGAGTGGATAAGCGGCTTTGTTTAGCGAAATGTGTGGCCAGTAAGTTGATAAGTTGTTTGGGGGACAGTGGGGTTTGTGTTGTAGGATTTGTTAATGTTTCGTGTGTGGATGATGGGTTGTTTTTTGCATTGTGAACGGTGTGAATTGTTTTCCAAAGACGTTTGCTGTTTGTGTTGTCCAAGTTTTTAACGAGGTAGTTTTGGTAGTTGTTGGTTGTGTGAATTTTTATTTGGATTGATATTTGGTTGTTTAGGTTTTCTATTTGTATTTTGGTGTGTTGTGTGGGATTGTTTTGAAGTTTAAGTGCGTTTCTTTGTTTTATGAGAGAAGTGATTTCGGGAGTAAGGTTTGGTTTGTATTTTTTAATGTGATATTTTGGGATGAAGAGGTTGGCCGCTTTCTGGATTGTGAGAGTGAGGTGTTCGATTGCTGATTTGAGGGAGGATAGGTTGGTAATTTCATTTGTTGTGAGGTTTCATCTATGTAGTTGGTGAAACTGGTCCAGTTTGCTTTATATATATATATATATATATATATATATATATATATATATATATATATATATATATATATATATATATATATATATATATATATATATATATATATATATATATATATATATATATATATATATATATATATATATAACGAAAAAAACTTCATCTCAATAATAAGTACAAAGGAATGTTATTCCAAAACTTGTAATTCACATAATTTTCAATAATTATAACATATAATAGATCTTTTTTATTATAAATGATTTTTATTCTTTCTATAAAATCATTTGGCTTCATGTCTTTGCTTTTCAGTCTTCTGACAAAGATGATTTTTGCTTTCTGTCTACTATGATATAAGACAAGATATTCTGGAAGTAATTTTAAAGTTAGTGAAAGAAAAAGTGAGCATAAAATCTTCATGTCAGCTCTTGAGTTCAATAAACATTTATTTGACATGGGAAAATTTTTTGAAGTAAATGAGTTTGTGAACAATTATATTTTTAAGTCCATAAGCTATGAAAATACATATCTTGAAAACTTATTTATTAACCTTGTCATTTATTAAATTTCAAAACTTTCCCCTTTTGATACCTCCTTTCCATTAAGGCTCTCGTTATTTTGTAGCAGCTTTTGCAAATGGTCCTATTCGTCCTTTAAATGTATGGATTGCAATTTTCTTCATGGTTCTCTTTTTGGTTTGAAAGATACCCTATACAACTAGATGAGAATGATCTTGAAGCAAATTATCTTCGATCTTTCTCGGATTTCTAAACAGGAAAGCGTAGAAAGGGTGATTTTTAAAGCCTCAAAAAGTAAATTCCTTTATGTATACTCATTAGAACCTTCCACACAGTTCTCTTTCTTTGAAAATGCAAATATTGTTACTTCTATCATTCATAATATTTCTCATTCCTGTGAACTTACCTTTAAGGATCTCGAGAGTTTCTCTTACTATGTATGAGGTTGAGTGTTGCTTTATAAACTACTACACACTATCTCAGTTTAGTACAAGTCTCGAAAGTGTGGAATAGAGGCTTGCCATATCAACTTTTTCTACTCACCAGTTTTTGTTTACATTTGTTTTTGTTACATTACTTTCCATATACCTTTACCATTACAGTGAATGTTGTTCTGAGATTTTGAGTCGCATATCTTCTTTTGAGAAAGCCGTTATAACAACTTGTAATAACATGTAACTTCATTACGTAAGACATGTATTCTAGATATAGGGAATTGATGGTCTTTACACATAGAAGACATTTTTATCTAGCAGGTTTCAAAACTTCTGTCCATTGAGCCGACATTTGATTATCTGTTCCTTGCAGACCGAAAGTTTTACTATATACATTTTCATTTGGAGCTTTGAGTTTTTCAATCCAAAATCGAAGAAGTTTTTTTTTAGTATATTTTACTATAAAAAAATAGATGAGAAGCAATGTTAAATTTATTGCTTTACCAACTCGGGACTTAATTTTGAGCTCAAGTGTTTTTACTTAGGTCAAATGTATAGTAAAAAAAAGCGTTGAAGATGACAAAGTATATAGAATAAAAGAGTTAAGAATTCTTTTTTGTTAAAACATTTTTAAAAAAGTTTCGGACGCCTTAACTAGTTTTTATTGATGTTTTAATGAAATTGTCCAGTCTCTTAGGATTTTCTTTCGTTTCTCTGCTTTTATTTCTGTTCATAAAGTACATAAATGGTTAATAAATATTTTGTAATAATCATCTTTTCATTTTAGTAGTTTTCTGTAAATAACCAGGAGAAGTCATAACATTACGATCCTTCAAGTCTACTTCATACATTTTTTTTTCTTGCAAAGACTGGAGTCTAGTGAACTAGTAAATATACATTAAACCAAAAATAAAAATTAGCCCTTAGTAATGCATTTAGCTAGGTTTCTCTCGTATCAAAATGATATTGATCTAAGAGAAATTGCTTTCGATTCCATATTTTTGCTTATGGTATACGCAGTTTACTAAATTCTTTCATTGAACAGTGGTACCTGGAATGGAATACTGAATCACTGCCCTTCAAGAAAATAGTCTTACCTAGTTCTTATATACGTTACTAGACTTATTTTCAAAACGAATTGCATATCGTAAAAATGTTGAGGTAAGTCTTTTTAAATCTTCAATATTTTAAATAGATTTGTCAAAATATCAAACATCTTCCTACTCTGAATATAAAACGAAATATTTCTTCCTCCTCTCCCAGGAAGGTCTCAGATCTGTCCAAGACGTTTTGAGCTTAGCAATGAATTTTATTTTTCCTCTTAAATTAGTTTTCAAATCGAAAACGACTTTGGTATGAATAAAACTTTTTAATTATTGCATAAATATCATTCAATTAAATAAATCTAAACATCCTTATAGTTCTGGGGGCTTAACCAAAACAGGTGAATAAATAGTTTAACATTTTAAACATTTTTTTCAGTAGGGAAATAAGAATATGAAAATTACTTACAAAACTGCAAACTTTGATAAACCAGTAAATTTGTTCACCATTTTAAAATAATAATCCTCGAGAATCGAGCACATATGAAATTGTTTTAATAGCAATATTTAATATTGCAAAGGATTTAACACTGCGTGGCAAGTCAGATTTAAATACTGGCAGAGTGAGAAAATGTGGGATGCTTTTAAAGACGCTCTTATAAGACTGAAAAATTTTCTGCATCAATTTTCAACATTTAGTTTAGAATTAAAAATGGCCAAACATCTGGATAAAACACGTGATAATTCAAGTATACAAGAAACTAAATTAGAAAAACGCTTCCTCAAACTCCTCCCTTTTCTTTTCAACAAAGATTTAAAGTGGTTTTGTGAAATTTTTTAAAGAATCTACTTCAATTTTACTCCTTGCCCAAACAAATAAAAGTCTTTTGCATCAATTTTCCTCTGAATTGTTTTTTTCTTCATATTAAATTGAAACTTAAAAGAGCAAACTAGTTGCTTAGCTCGGTGGATACTTTATTAATACTCAAAATCTAAGGGCATTTCCATTATAAAATCATCATCTTAACTGTTGTCGGATTTAGGGTTAATATGGTGTAAAAAAAATAAATAAATTTATAACTTTAATAAAAATATAAAATATAAAGGACATTTGACATTTATTAAGGAATAAAAATCTTACGAAACTAATTCAAAATATAAAAATAGTGACTCAAAGGCCTTTATACATTGAGCAAAATAATGAAACTTTCAAATGAAAGGCACCAATTAGTTAGAAAAATTTTAGTCTAAATTTAATTAATTCCACTAATTCGGATAATAAAAATTTAATTTTTATTAGTTCTAAAATTAAAAGTTTTTAGGAAAATCTGAATGACTAGACTTGAACAACTGAAGTTACTGAAAATTTTCTAATCATTTCCGATTTTTTCCTTCCCCCCCCCCTCCCCCCGAAATGTTTAATTTTCCAGTCCAGTAATAGCTTAGAGCACCAAGAAATTTCAATCTAAAATTGGGTTACAAATTTAAACTATTTTTAAAATCCTATGGTATAAAAGATTTTTTTATAATTTACAAGTTTAGGTCTTTGGAGAACTTGGAAAAGATGAGAACTATTTGAAGAATTGGATTTACCGTTTATCTTTTGCCTCTATCTGTCTTCGTAAATTTTCTATTTTAAAAAATCTTTGGCGTACCTACAAAAAAAAAAAAAATTTACAAATTATAGCAAATGTAAAGTATTAATTTTATAAATTTGAAAAAAAAAAAAAAAAAAAAAAACCATCACACCTTTGACAACCTCTCTTTCCTGTTGAACACGGTTATGCTTTGACCTGAACCTACGCTGCTGGAAGGAGAGACTTCTTCTCTGATAGTCTGATTAGAATCTACCATTTCAGCGGTGAAGGAAGTCTTGCAACAAGACTTTGGGCTATCAAAAAAACGAGGAGTAGGAGGTGAAACCATTTGCCAACTACCCACTGATGAGGAAGAATTGTGCCTTGATCTACCTGGCACCGGAACAGGTTTGGAAGCTGCCTTCAACTGGTTTACGTTATGAATGACTTCCGAACCACTTACTGCAATAAAAAAATTTAAAATTCTCAAACTATAAACAAAGGGTCTAGAAAGACATTTCAATTTCACCTTCCACCTACCATTAACAAATCCATCAGTACTAAGGTCACTGGAAGATCTGTCCCCTTCTTTTAAACCAGGTGAACTAGCAGAGCTTTTCCGCGATCTTTTCCCAGGAGTCAACTCCCTTAAAACCCCATTTAAAGTACCCCTTCTAACACTGCCTCTTTTGCCAGCTGACAATGGCATGGATTTTGGTGAGCTCTTGTTATGTTCCTTAAGGGGAGAGCGAGCTGGAGAATTTTTTTTACAAGTTTTGTCACAAGTATTTTCAGTTCTAGAAGTAGATAAATTTGCACGTGGGTCCGAAAGATCTTCAAACGTAAAATTCTCGTTATTGAATGGCCAAAGAGCAGCTTCAGTAGTTGATTTTAAAGAAGAAACCTTTATATTTGGGGCTGACGAAGTGGACGCCGGTGGATTAGAAGACGATGATGCTAAAGAAGTAACTGAACCAAACGATGAACTCTCCGTAGTTTCATTTCCTTCTGTTGCACTATCATACGCTCCCGAAGCTGAACTTCCATTTGATGGGTGGCGTCTGAAAATAATAATTATTATTAATTATTATTATTATTATTATTATTAATATCATATACAACTGCGGATACAGATTCCGAACTCTTGCGTAGAGAACTAAAAATTTATGAAAAAAAAAAAAAAAAAAAAACTCGCTCAGTGACTAATTTTTACAAAAAGTTTGCTAAATAACTGGTACTTATATAAAGGATTCCACTAAAACAAAATTTTGTTATAAAATATATGTTTAAATATTTAGGAAGCAAGAATCTTGCATTTAATAAGTTTTAATACTTATGCTCTTTTTACTTTATGTA
>SEYY01010699.1:122500-127500 GCA_009176605.1 Armadillidium nasatum
TGATGATGCTGCATCTGTCGGAACACTTAGTGGCGCATTATTGATAGGGTTGCTCCAGTTGTAATGCAAATTCGCACTATTCATATTGTTTTCTGTAAACTCTGCAAAAAATTCAGCACCAGGATATGGTACAGAAATCAGATTGAAGTCCTCATATCTCTTTTCTTTATCAATTTTTTCAGAGGATGAAACTATTACACCCCATTTAAGCTTTTTATATTCCACCATAAGATCCATAACAGTTGTTACGCCAAGTTTTTTCAGTAATTCAATATCAAAACGTCTTGCTCTATCCAGCGAATTAGTGAACTGGGTAAGCTCTTCCTAAAGATATATATATACATATATACAAATTTTTAATTAACTAGTTTACTTTCATAACATTACATATGAAATTTATGCTCGTACATTGCAAAAAGCGAATTAAAAAATAGAATTAAAGCTTATAGGATAAAATCTGAAATTCAATCTTCAATTTAAGGGAAATATTACATACCCATGTCTTAAATTTCATTAGTGAAAATAATTCTTTTCTTGTAACATCAATTAAGCACGAAATTGTTGCAGATCTGTAATTTAAAATTCATTAAAGTTATAAACAATATTTGCAATAAAATTTTAGTTTTTTAGAGAGTATCTGCAAGGTAAACACATCAAAGCTTCATGATCATTTACAAGATGAAATTTCAAAAGCAGATTTTTAAGGACTCAAACATTTACACTATGAACCAACCTGCAAATAAATTTTCCTTTGCACAAGATGGATGGTATTGGAAATCTATCACGGCATCTCGCCTTTTTGGCTGTTATCAAATAATCCTTTAACCAAATCCTTAAGTCTTCTCCACTTATGGTATCTGATTATATATATATATATATATATATATATATATATATATATATATATATATATATATATATATATATATATATATATATATATATATATATATATATATATATATATATATATAAATACTTTACCTTTCTCTGTTGCAGCTACATTAACTCCTGTAGGTTGTGATAATTCTTTTGTTTCCTTATTGTTACCACTACTAAAGGTAGGAGAGGTTTTTAGATTTACTGAAGAAAGATTTTCCAGAGAATCTTTTTGTTCATCTAAATCTTTAATTTGAATGATGTCAGAATCATCTGAACATGACAATAAGGCATTTTCCAAACTACATGCAGCACCAGCACCATTACCAATACTTTCCTCTTTACTCTTCTCCTCTAATTTTAACTGAGATTTTAAGTCTGATACATTTATGAAATCCATGGTATCAACTACTTTCTCATTTCCATCATTAGGAAAATCAAAGTTTAAAATTCTTTTGGTTGTAACTAGGATATCTAGTTTCAGGATTTCTTTGACAGTTGTATTCTGCTTCAGATTGCTTAGAATTTGAAAATTTATTGGATGACTTACAAGTGCTTGATGGTATTACCAATTTTGATAAAGGACTTTTATGTGAAATCTTTCCACCAACCCCAAGTTCATTAATAGGTATAGGTATTTTCTTTGGGTATGTTTCACATAATTCACCATTGATATTTTCTATTACCTGAAAAAAACATTAAGATCCAACAATAAAATCAGATTTTTTTTTTTATACATCTTAAAAATTATAGCATTAATATTTAAATACCAGTACTATATTTAATAGAATGGAAAAGCAGGGTTAATATTTCTTTCAAGTTTTTTAATTTAAATTTTCTCACCTCACACTCGTAGTCAAGTTTCATAAGATGAATACAAGTATCCATAATAGTATCATCCTGGAAATTGAGGATTCATTAGTACTTTTATATATTTATAACAAGATTTACATAATACAATTTTCCTTTTACTGTCAAATTAAAATTATTATGTAATAAATCCAAAATATTTGAGAAATCTGTTCAACACACTAGAGAAGTTCATATATATTTTTTTTTACAGTATTTGAAAATTATTGAAAAATGTTTGGTTTGGTTAGGCTTAAAAGGTAAAAGTTACCAAAATGTACAGTTACAATTAGGTATAAAACAAAACCTCAACATGCATCACTTTATACTATTGTTACTACAATAGACATTGCAATTTCAAACTCTCCAATCAAATATTTCCTCTACTGAGAAAAGTCATACAACACTCCTTTTTAACACACTTATCCTTTCTCTGTTTAACTCTGACCACAGACTTAATTTTTTTTTGCTCTCATTGGTTGTACATAAATTTATTGACATTACTCTTTTGCTCTATTTTATATGTACAGTCGTGAACAGAAGTTCGTTCCTATTAGGCTGGAAATAAATATTTATATAAAATGGAAATCATGTCATAAAAGCTCTATTTTGAATAAAAAGAAAATAAAAACATTGAGCGGGGCTTAATTGAACTGTGATTGGCTGAATCTGAAATGACCCCCATTTTATATAAATATTTATTTCCAGCTTAATAGGAACGAACTTCTGTTCACGACTGTACCTCCCTGGTAAAGTCTGAAAAATACTCCTTTATCTATATTTTCTTATATTCCTTTGAATTGCCCACTTTCAAACAATGTATTAGGAGATGTACACCTTTGATTAGTATCTGGTTCTTTAAGTTTTTTCCATATCTGCCCACCATTAGAGAAACTAATATAAAGAGGCTTACATTTTAAACTGAACTTATGAATACTGATATCAAAAAGTAATTTTATGACCCATGAGAGCTACCTTTTATTTCTATTTCTATTCCTGAAGCCTGAGGCATAAAGACCACTTTTGTATAATATAAAAAAACTAGATTTTTGTTGTAAAATTTGGAATTGCCTCTAAAAAGGTAGTAATTTTGAATAATGGACAAATATATACTTGATTTACTAATAAACCAATATATAATTTCAATATTAAATAATTGAACATATGGGAAATAAATAATATTAAATATTTGAACATATGGGAAATAAATAATATGTTAAAATACCATATCAACTCAATTATGGCATCTATATAGAATTAGTA
This sequence comes from Armadillidium nasatum, assembly GCA_009176605.1. NCBI lineage: Eukaryota > Metazoa > Arthropoda > Malacostraca > Isopoda > Armadillidiidae > Armadillidium > Armadillidium nasatum. The sequence continues at coordinate 125,492 of SEYY01010699.1, forward strand.
GGGAATATCTTTTAACAGAAAAAATTTAATTTTGGTATTTTATTACAATTGAACAAAAGTAGTGTCCATTTAAAATTTAAAGAATTAGTTTATTTTCATATCTTCAATATAGAAAAATAATTAGAAATCAAAGTTGGCTCACCTGAGTTGAGAAATTATTATCAATACTGATGTGGGCTTAAAGAGTAAATTCCCCATTACACATGGAGTTAAGGGTATGGTGGTATGGGCCAGCCCCTTATAGATAAGTTATTGTGACATTTAAATGTATTGTATATATAAATATTTGCACATGATAACAGGTCCTTTATATCCCACAATTTATGAGTGGTAGGAAGTTTTAGGTATTTGTAAGTAACAAATTTTAATTTTTTTTTTAGTTTACATAAAATATATTGTAAAGTAAATATATTAAAATGAATTAAATTAATTAGATAAGGAACAATATTTTTATTCAATAAAAGTACCAATACCTAAAAATTTTTACAGAAAAAATAAATTTTTCCCAGGAAGTATATGAAAACACCTTAAAATCAGAGCAACTTTTCAAATTTAAGTACTATTTTACACTAAGGGTATTTAGTTTACTACTAGTTTGCTACATTGAATAAGATAATATTAGCTGATTTAGCAATAAAATTCTAATATATCAAGCTAATATTAAATTTAAGTGATTAAATAATAAAACAATGACTTGAGAAGTTGACAGACTTGTACACAGTACAGACTGAATGGTAGGCTATAGTTATTACTCCTAGTTATTTTATTTTCTAAATTTTTTTGTCCAGTTTTTTTATTGGGCAATATTGCAGAGGATCAATAATAAGCCTCTACTGTAGTAACTACTTGAGAAAATATTTAAATTTTTATAAAAATGGCTAATAAATCATTATGTAAGTTATCACCATAGGAAATGCTGGTAGTACATAGGACAAATAACTACACTTGAACCAGTAAACAAATTCTGTTCCCTTATGATGGCTATATCATCATGCCCACCCTCCAGTACTGTGATAGAAAAATTCAGTTCTGCTGGCCTCATTCATACCAAGTTGAGAAATTGACTGAGCAATGAATGGGTGGCAAAACTGATACAAATATAGATATCTTGGGTGAAAAGATAAAGCAATTTGAAGTATACAACCTAGAAAAAAATATTCAGCTAGTTGCAAATTGTAAACTTTTTTTTTAAGGATTTTTTTTTTTTTATTTAAGATAATTTTAGGTGTATGAAATTTTATATACTGTTCAAGTAATACTGTAATTAAATTTTATTACTGTAGGTTTTCCCCAGTATAACTGACAACCTTTTTCCCAGTTTATCCAATGGTGTTTTTCCTAGAAAAAAACTAAGGTGGTAAAAACTACCCTAGTCAACCTTGTACAAATATTTCAAGATTGTAATTAATAATTTATTGATATTAAATTCAATATTTGAAATGTAATGAATGAAATATATTCCAAACCACTTTTAAGGTTAGAGGGTACAGGAACTGTCTATATTACTAGAGATAAATGAAATTCAAGCTATTAGAATTTCAAGTTTCTTGAGTTTATTCATAAAAAATGTCAGCTAAAAAATGACTACCATAAATACCTATTTGTTCACATTTTTTGGTCATTGAGACAAAGTCCCCCAATACTTTAAAACTTAAAAGTTCGAAAATTCAGTTTTATTAATAAAAATAGTTATAAATTGTAAAATACTTACATAGGGATCATGAAATTGAAGGCTAGAAGTATAACACCTTGTACGGAATCGTCGTAACAAATCTACAATTTTATCAGAGTATATATCATGAGGGTTTGCCATGTCTGACAGAATTGTAGTATATTACTTTTAAAAAATACAGCGGTGCAAAATAACCAAAATATTAAGATACACTATCCTATGGATAATTTATATTCACGGAAAGTTATTTATATGTTCATATGTATGACAAATGTAACAAGTAACTAAGTAAACGAAATCGAAACCAAGGTTATAAACTATGATTTCTTTTAACTTA
>SEYY01010699.1:132500-152500 GCA_009176605.1 Armadillidium nasatum
AATAAATTCACTGCCTTCATATTTTTAAGTTCAGAAAATCATAACAGATCTTATTAAGAAGATAATTAATTAAAATTATAAATTTAAACATTTTATAGAGCTGGGGAAAGTAACTAATCAGCGTCCAACGATATTTTTTGCTAAATTACTTTAATTTCTTACTTAATTTTACTTAATTATTATTTATTTATTTATTTTTGCAAGCTGTATGAGTAAGACCATGACGCAACAACCGGGCCTTATTAATCACAAATTTCATTTAATTAGAATAAAATAAAAACCCAAATATAAGCTATGTAGTATCTATAAACTTTAAAAAAAAGTTTATTTAATTAATTATAATTAATGTAAACAATTAAATCTTAAATAAGTGAATGAATTTGGTGAAGAAAAATCATTTTATGTAAAAACAATTCTTATATCTGAAAAAATAATTTGGAAAGAACTTGAAATATTGGGTCCGAAGTTGTTTGTTTACGATTTTAGTTTCAGAAAAATCCGCTGCACGTAGACACTTCAATATAATCTATATAAAGCATTTATAAATGAAAGAATCAATTTTGAAACTGAGTGGATTCAAACTTTGGTAGATTTTTATTGTCTGTGGGAAAAGTTTGTTACGTCATTTTCGCGCTCAAATTGACGAAATAGACAATATTTATTATAGTCTCAGGAAAATTCAAAGTCTATGGGAAAATTATACACATGGGAATTAACAAAGTTTACCATATAATACAGGGTAAAGTATAGGATAGGGTAAACTTTGGGAATCAACAACACACCAAATAGTTGAACAATTAATATTGAAGGAAAGTATGAAGGCTGGAGGTAATAATAATAATAAAAAAAACGAACACAGCTGGAGGTGTACATTGGAGCTTATATACCACAATGGTGATATGATAATTGGTGATGCTTGGACATAATGACGATATGAAATAGGGGAAGCTTAGGCACAATCACAATAAAAAAAAAAAAATATATATATATATATATATATATATATATATATATATATATATATATATATATATATATATATATATATATATATATATATATATATATATATATATATATATATATATATATATATATATATATATATGATCAATACTGAACATAGACTTTGATACTGAAGTACAATAGATTGAAATTAGATTCCCAAAATTATGTGGTAGATATGGTTTACAGTCTTTTTAAACAATGTTGACATGTAATGGTTTAAACATCTGCAGAATATAGTGTAGACGACTACAGGATTCTCCTCCAAGATCTTGTAGAACAGCCTGTCATGGAAAATTAACAGATGAACTTTTCTGCCAGATTGTGGCTGTCTGATAATGGAAGGATGTTGGCGAATTCTGCCAGGAGAAGCTGGAATTGGAGTCGGAGAAGGTGGTGTTTATAGAATCTGCAAAGGAGGAGGAGGTGGAGAAGTAGAATGAGGAGTATGGAAAGCTAGCACATTCTGTGTTTTTGTGTCTATTGTAGAAGGTTTCCAAGAGGTGGAACACTGGTGAAGATGAAAAATTCACCTGGAAGAAGAGGAGAACTGTGAAGTTCAGTAACAATGCACTGTAAATCTTCCTTCATAGCAGAACAAATGCCTTCATGGCACATGGCAGAATGAATGCCAAGATGGATAAAATTAAGAGCTTCCATTCACCATTCTTCACTAGGATGTGTAGCAATTGAAGTTTTCAACTGAGATGGAAGAACTCTACCATGTTTTGATGATATGCATAGGAAAGATTTCAAAAAATTTTTTTCTTGCCTATCTGTTTAACTTTTGAAAACAATTTTTGTATACCTAGTCATTTTGGTACTATGCATAAAAATATTTTTTTAAATTTAAAATTTTTTCCCATGTATTGCAATGGTTGGGTATATTAATAAAATTTTCTGAGGTTATACAATTTGGCAAGATATATACATTTTTTACAATTTTACAAAATTTATTTGTATACCCAACCATCTTGTTTCTGTAAATAAATTTTTTTTTTTTTTACATTTTTTCTTATGCACAGCATCAATATCATTGGATATATAAAAAATGTATATATCTCATAACTGTACAACTTCTCAAAATTTTGTATAAATCAGGTGAAAAAAAAAAAAAAATTATTGCAAATTTTTTTCTGGTTAATACCATATTTTTGAACAACAATTTCCAAACAACTGAGAAAATTACATTATATAAAATGCAAATACTTAGCTTTTTATATTTTTCAAATCCTTGTAAGTTCTATTTTTACATAGCTTTTTGTATCTTTCAAATCCTCGTAGGTTCAAAATTTATTTGTAAACTCAATATATTTTTTGAGGGGACAGACCATAGAATATTTTTCAAATTTTGTAAAAAAAATCTTCCTGAAAAGGGAGAAATTTTTTTTAATTATAAATTACTTTTCATTAATTTTATACAATATCGAATTATGAAAATTATTCTACCAGAAAATCCTAATATTAAGAATATAAATAGTTTCTTTCATAAAAAATTTGATTGAAATTATATTTTGAGGGTAGTTAATTTTACCCTGCATTGGTTAGTTTCCCCTACTTAACTATTATATATATATATATATATATATATATATATATATATATATTATATATATATATATATATATATATATATAGTAATTATAATATCTGAAAATTAAGAAATTACATATATTATATACTAAAAATATATATTAATATAGTAATTTAATATCTGGAGAATTAAGAAATTACATATATTGTTTACCAAAATATATATATATATATATATATATATATATATATATATATATATATATATATATATATATATATATATATATATATATATATATATTATATATATATATATATATATATATATATATATATATATATATATATATATATATATATATATATATATATATATATATATATATATATATATATATATATATATATATATATATATATATATATATATATATATATATATATATATATATAGTAATTTAATATCTGGAGAATTAAGAAATTCATAAACGTCATTGTTTACCAAAAACTTATAATGAATGAGTCTGCCAAAATTGATTTAGCATCAGATGTCATTTCTAATTCTGAATTCTGTGATGATGTTAAACCTACAACTGCTCCAGCAAAGTCTATTAAGGCCATAGATAAAACAGCAGTGCATAGAATATGCTCAGGACAAGTAAGATAATGGAAAAAATTACGTAATTCTCTAACACATTCACAATTTTAATGGTTTTAAATATTTATAGTGATATTTTCTAAAGGTCGTCTTGACTCTTGCAACAGCTGTGAAGGAGTTGGTTGAAAATAGTATTGATGCAGGAGCAACATCAGTTGAAATAAAATTAGTGGAGAATGGGTCATCTATTATAGAAGTGTCAGACAATGGAAAAGGAGTGGAACCTTGTGATTTTGAGGGTCTAAGTAAGCTGATTATAATTTCTTTGTTTCCTAATATTTGGAGCAGTTTATTGCATTGTATTATTTACTTTTCTTAGTTATTACCATTTTGTAATAGCCTATATGCCTGTGCTCCCTATTGTTTTATAGAACCTTTTCTTTACAAAAGGTATTTATCGAGTACTTAAAAGATTTTAATTTCTAAGCAATCATTAATTTTCAATATATATATATATATATATATATATATATATATATATATATATATATATATTAATATATATATATATATATATATATATATATATATATATATATATCAGGCATTGGGTACAAGTACAGGCCCTGTACTTAAGTACAAGCACATCAGAATTGTTCAAGTTGAAATACATTTATATATATATATATATATATATATATATATATATATATATATATATATATATATATATATATATATATATATATATATATATATATATATATATATATATAGCCATAGTCATTAGAATGGATCACTAATATCCATTCCTAAATTCTGAATTATTTTAAGCTTTATTCAGTAGTGAAATAAGAAAGAATTTAATTAAATTTTGAATGAAAATAAGCTTTTATTAATTCCATAAGCCTTTTTTAATTCTTTATTCTCAAATGTAAAAATAAAAGCATAATTCTAGTTATTATTTCAAATTGAAAGTATCAAGAAATTTGTTAATAAATCAATTTCTGTCAGTGTGAAAGACTTTTCCCCTGAAGCTAAAGATTCTTTTCATAGGAACAGAAGATACTAGAATAGTTATATATATATATATATATATATATATATATATATATATATATATATATATAATATATATATATATATATATATATATATATATATATATATATATATATATATATATATATATAATATATATATATATATATATATATATATATATATATATATATATATATATATATATATATATATATATATATATATATATATATATATATATATATATATATATATATATATATATATATATATATATATATATATATATATATATATATATATATATATATATATATATATATATATATGTGTAGCTTCTTTTATTGTTCATTAAAATAAAATCCACTGAAGGGTAAATAGTTGAAAGCGTGTAAGTTAGTAGAAGTACTGGAAATAGTGTAAGGAAGAATGTAACGTTCAAAGACTTGTAGAGTACAAGGAGTAATGAAATTGTTTAAGTATGATGTCAGATAACTGGACAAAGGGATGAATGACGACTGAGCAAACAGAAATATATCGCAATCTTTTTCACAAAAAGGGCATAATTGACTTGAATTTTGAAATATCCTTTATAAAAGTGAGTATTAGGAAAATAATTCAACAATTTGACTGCTAGATAAAATTTGGAGATAGCTAGTGAGAGTGAGTGAATAAGTGGAAAAAAATCCTAAACTTCAGACTTTAAAGAATTATGCATATACCAATTCAGATATTCCATGTGCATACACTTGTGCGATCACACTCACACATGCACACACATTCACACTTATGATTATTAACTAGAATTATAATTAGGAATTGAGATTATTATTATTGCTATTTTTAAAATATTTTATCATTAACAATTTTGGAATTAAGTATACCAGGGACTTAAAAGAAACGATGCAGTGATGTAATTAGTAACACCTTTTTAGGCAATAGTGAAATTTTTTCATTTGATACCTCATTTTATCAGTATTTGATGTGAGTGTGTAACAACGTTAAAAGATTTATGCGTGCTTATATTTAGAGCTCTGATAATAATGAAAATAATAAAATTAATATAAAGTCAAATTTGTGGAAAAAAAAAAAAGGGAGAAAAATTTTTTTTTTTTTTTTTTGAAATATATATATATATATATATATATATATATATATATATATATATATATATATATATATATATATATATATATATATATATATATATATATATATATATATATATATATATATATACTTTTCAGCATTGAAGCATCATACTTCCAAGCTTCAAGATTTTGGAGACCTTATTGGGGTGCAAACATTTGGATTTCGTGGGGAAGCTCTTAGCTCTCTTTGTGCTCTTAGTAATTTAACTATAATTACGAGACACAAGAATCATGAAGTTGGTTCCAAACTAATTTATAACACAAATGGGCATTTAACTGAGACAATACCAGTACCAAGACAGGTAATGAAATTGTACTTGAATAAATCAAATGACAGAGACCAATATCTAATTTAGTTATGACTGTTAGTGATCTATTAGAACTAGAGCTCTGTATTAGAATTAGTTTTGATCAAATTTTCGAGCATGTGACTATAAGTTATTGCTTTTTAGTTTCTTATCACACAATCTCTATTTTAGCTTGTTGTTTAGGGATATAATTAATCAGTTGCTAATATTCCTGGTAAAAAGGCTAATCTCTTGTTCAACTTGCAACATCCTTCTCCTCATCCTTCTAAAAATGTACAGCTAGATCCGGATCTAAGCTGGAACTAAAAAGCGTTGTTCTTCTAATTCTACCCATTCTGAAATCGTCAACTTTATGCTCCATTCTTCTACTATTCACAATTTACTTTCCACTTTGCATATTGTGTCTTTTGACGTCAGCTTCCCTTTCTATTCTTCTTGATAGGATTTCATGGTTGGATTGCCTTAATTTTAACTCTTGTAAAGTTCACCTACAAATCTCCCTTTCAAAAAAAAAAACTTCCAGATTTATCTTTCTTAACAGCTATATAGTCTCACATGAGGACAAGACTAAAAAAAACATAGCTGGAACTGTGGAGCCGGATCTAAATCGGAGCAAAGCTGAGTTATTTAAATAATGGAACTAGAGGTGGAGAATTTTAAAATGATGAAGCTGGAGCTGCACATTTTAAAATGATTGAACTGGCAAAGAATTTTTTGTTTACTGGATACGCGACCCGCTTTGGGACAAAATAAACATTCTTAGTCACAGCAAGTAAAAAAATATTGTCTTCGAAATATAACCACATTATATATATATATATATATATATATATATATATATATATATATATATATATATATATATATATATATATATATATATATATATATATATATATATATATATATATATATATATATATATATATATATATATATATATATATATAGGTTGGTACTACAGTTACTTTGGAAAATTTTATTTTACACTCTTCCAGTGAGGCATAAGGAATTTTTAAGAAATTTGAAGAAAGAATTCAATAAAATGGTTCAAGTTTTATATTCTTATTGTTTGATTACAAACAAAAGTTAGGTGATATATATATATATATATATATATATATATATATATATATATATATATATATATATATATATATATATATATATATATATATATATATATATATATATATATATATATATATATATATATATATATATATATATATATATATATATATATATATATATATATATATATATATTATATATATATATATATATATATATATATATATATATATATATATATATATATATATATATATATATATATATATATATATATATATATATATATATATATATATATATATATATATATATATTATATATATATATATATATATATATATATATATATATATATATATATTATATATTATATATATATATATATATATTATATATATATATATATATATTTATATATTTATTTATATATTTATGTATTACGCTTTCCACCTTTCCCACTTTTGCGGAGTGGTCCCCACCATAATTCCTTCGTACAAATACATGCAAAGATCACCTTTCACCCACCCCCATTCACCCTTATCCATTACATCTCCCTCTGTCCTCCGCAACTCTCCTGCCCTCTTCCAAACTCAAACCCCTTCCACCCAAAATCTCTCTCACTTCCATCCATCCATCTCCACTTTTACCTCTCTATCATACACTTTCTCCAAATCTATAAAGCATATATATATATATATATATATATATATATATATATATATATATATATATATATATATATATATATATATATATATATATATATATATATATATATATATATTATATATATATATATATATATATATATATATATATATATATATATATATATATATATATATATATATATATATATATATATATATATATATATATATATATATATATATATATTATTATATTTTTATTTTTTTTATTTAATTTTATTTTATTATTTTAAAAAAAAAAAAAAAAATAAAAAAAAATATTTATATTTTTATTATTATAAATATGCCTTAGTTTTTATTGTTTAAGATGCCAAACTTAAAATATAATTATTCATTTTTATGTTTAGTAGAAGATGACATCCTTTTAAATATATTTTTATTTAAATCTTTAATGACCTTGTATAATATTAAGATTCTTGTGGAAGTTTTAATTATTTTTGGATTTTAATTGTTACAGAATAAATTGTACCAACTTGTCTGGCAAAAACAAAACTACTATTGTATCTACAGAATCTCAGTCTTCATTAAAAGAAAACATATCTTCTATATTTGGTCCTAAGCAGGTAAAAATAATGAAAATGATTATAATTTCGTTGTTATTGTTGATGTTGTGGTTATAATTATTATTTATTTATTTATTCTTTAGTACAATATTTTTCTTTATTTGGTGCTTTATTTGTAATTAAGTTTCTTATAATTTTTCATCCATCATACATTTAACCTAAGAAGCAACTTTAAATAGAATACTTTACACACTCCCAAGACTCCCCTTCCCTCCCCCTCCCCCTCCCCCTTCCCCTTCATCCAGACATTTAATGTTCTTTTATTTAAGAAATTTCTTGTAATTAGTTCTCTTTTTTTTTCACCTTTTCAATCTTTTTTGTTATTCCCCCTCTGTTATTAGTATCGATATTTTTCATAACTCATAGTATTTATTATACTATTTTATCTAACAGAATACTAGCTTTTTTTTCACAATGTTGATTAATTCTTTCCAAATTTGCTTTTTTTTTTTTTTTTTTTTTTTTTTTTTTTTTTTTGTCAATTTCTCTTTCAAAAATACCATTTTCCATATCCTTTAAAGATTCTTTCACACTACTTCGGTAATTACATTTAAGTTCTTCCTTTTATAAAGCTATTTGCCTTTACATTGCTTCACATGATTTTTATCTTAGAGATTTCTAATAAATACTTCTAAAGACAATATTCTCCATTTAAACTTAACTTTAAGTTTTATTTAATCACTACGAAACCATGACATTCAGCTTTTAAATTACTTGCATTTGTAAGCTTCCGATAAAGTCTTAAGGTCAATTATCTTGTTGATTTTTTTTTGTCCAACCTTATTTCCCATTAATCTTTAATCCTCATGTTTGTTTTTGTTTCATATATATATATATATATATATATATATATATATATATATATATATATATATATATATATATATATATATATATATATATATATATATATATATATATATATATATATATATATATATATATATATATATATATATATATATCATATATATATCAGGTAGCTGGTTTACTTCAGATTGAGCAGAAGAGGCCTACTGAAGAAGTTTTACTAGAGTATGGTATTCATGGAAATGGAGAAAATGAAAGTATGTTTAAATTTGCAGTTCGTTTTGCTGTTGTGAATTTAGCTTGTTAGAAACTTTAATTTCTGAAACATTTAGGTGTTCTTTTGATTGTATCTTCCAATAAATCACAATTACTTTCAATAAGCTTACTAAAATGAGCTTAATTTTTTGAGTAAAGAAATTAAATAAATGATAAATATGCAAGTTGTCAAGAATTAAAATTGTTATACTTTTATTTACTGTGTAGATAATCAGTATTTTAAATTGGAGGGATATATATCGTCTTGTGCACATGGCAATGGAAGATCAGCTTCAGATCGTCAGTTTTATTTTATTAATAATCGTCCTTGTGATCCTTCCAAGGTTGGTATTTGTGTGTATGTGTGTATTTTTTTTTCTTTTTCATTTCTAGAAAGAAGCTTATATTTTTTAAGTGTTTATTAACAAGAATAATATACCCATGACATTATTACACACACTTTTGAATCTAATAACTTTGTTTACTATTCTTTACATAACTAATGACAAATTGAAACATTATTGAAATTGTTTTTGTATTCATTAGGTTGGGTAATTTATCAGTAGTAGCTCATATTTCAATGTAATGATGGTGCACATATTTATACATTTTCTTTTGTTTTCATTTTACTGCCCCTCATATTGGTTGTTCAATTGAAATATGCAATGTATTTTTTTAAAAAAGTTGGTAAATTTTTAAATGTTAGTTGGTATCAACTTTGTATAAATTCTAAAAGTATATTTGTCTGCAAAAAGCTTTAATAGTTATATAACAAAATTAATAACTATTTTGTATTGGAAATTCTGTAGTATCAGTACTCTTTATTGGCCAAAGAGAGAAGATTAATATTGGTACTAATAAAAATTATGGCATTGCTCTCATTTCTTATATATATATATATATATATATATATATATATATATATATATATATATATATATATATATATATATATATATATATATATATATATATATATATATATATATATATATATATATATATATATATATATATATATATATATATATATATATGCATCATATCCCGCATGATGCAAGGTGGTGTCGATTGTAGAAATTTAACATTCTTGTATCAATTGAAATTTTGAGAGCCCTGCTAAAAGTTTGAATTGGAATCAGCTGAATCGAGAACATCTGTTATTTTTGAAAAATTTTTTGGAAAAAAAAAAGTGTCTTTAAAAAAGCTCTTATAAAAGTGGCTCTCATCTAAATTGTTAGTAAGTTTGTGGACAAATAAAAATTGGCTTAATTTTGATTATCACACATGCTTTCTGAATCAAACTTCTTTTAAGTTAGCTTGGCTTTTAGTTTTAGAGTCAAATTAAAAATATCAGTGAAAATCAAAATAAGTTTGCATTCCAAGTTAGTGGTGGTGATTTTGCCCTCATGATGTTTAAAACTAAAACCTCATATATATATATATATATATATATATATATATATATATATATATATATATATATATATATATATATATATATATATATATATATATATATATATATATATATATATATATATATATATATATATATATATATATATGAAATTATGTACAGGTGATGCGTGTTGTGAATGATATATATCATCGTTATAATAAACATCAGTTTCCAATGGTGGTTCTAAATATTAAAATGCAAGAAGAATATGTTGATATAAACGTTACACCAGACAAGAGGCAAATATTAATAGGGAGGGAAAAACATCTGCTTGCAACTATAAAGGTTTGGTCTTTAATCATTTATTGAGAGTTTAAGATGTGTAGAGTTTCGAAATTTAAAACGTATGTAGTGAAAAGTAATTAATTTAAGACTATTTTAGTTAAGATATAGAGTGTAAGTGAGACTTAGAGAACAAAATTAAATGAAAATTTTAGTTTGTCATAAATTTGAAAATATTTAGAATTCTTTTTTTCATTTCAGAGTACTTTGATTAATTTATATGAAAAGATCCCTTCAACTTTGGATATACGAAATTTTGGTATAACAAAAACCAGTTCTCCGAAATTGAAGATAGAAGAATTAGCTAATCCATCTTCCCCATCTTCGCCAAATAACTCTAAGAAGCTCTCATCGTTAATGCAGAGGTTTTCAAGAACACCTACTTCTTCACCAGTAAATTTTGATAGCCCATTGTCTCCTTCTGGAGGTTTAAAGCGACCAATGTCTTCTCTTGCAAATATCCAGGCAAACAAAAAACGTATGTTTGTTATATTCTTGGATCTGAAAGTATATTTGCATTAAAATAATTTTATTTGTGATATATATATATATATATATATATATATATATATATATATATATATATATATATATATATATATATATATATATATATATATATATATATATATATATATATATATATATATATATATATATATATAAATTAACAGTGGTATATGATGCCTTAACTTTATTTGCATTCTTTTCATGTAAATAAATTATTTATAATGTTATTTTTACGCTTTCAGAAATGAAGTTACAAGATTACTCATGTAGAATAAACGGAAACTCTGTCAACACAGAAACAGTTTCAAGTGATTTATTATCTTCTGAAAATGAAGCAACTGAAGGAGGTTTAGATGTCTCTATTTCAGAAGATTTCATGCCACTTGAAATAGATGAAAGTGAATCTCAAAATGAAATACCTCAAGAACTGCTTAGTAGTGATAATACAGAAGAAAACAAGGTTGTTCCCAATCATAATTTAAGTTCCTTTGCTGAGAAAGAAAATCACGAGCCTAATTTACGTAAAGAAACACCATCCTCAAAATTTAAAGCTAGGGATATACATTGTAAAACAGATAATTTTCTTAATACTTTAAAAGCCAAAAAAAAGTTTTTTTCTGAAAATTCGACCAATAATAAACTAACGGAAGAAAAAATCGATAACCATGAAATTATTTTAATTGAAGATAATACCAACAAATCACCAACATCAGAGAATTACAGGTTTAGAAGTTTGTGCAGAAGTATCAAAACCCAAAATAATTTATGATGATAACTCAAAGTGTGGTATGAAGCGTTTATCAGAGGTTAAGAGCAAAAATATTTCATTTTCTTTGGATCATGTAAGAAAGAGGCTTCGGAATAAAAAATTATCAGATTCAAATAAAAATGAATTGTTCCGGAAATTTAGAGCTCAGATTTCACCAACAGACAATAAAACAGCAGGAGGAGGAGTTGAAAAGAGAAATTTCAAAAGAATCTTTTAGTTTGGTAAGTAGTTATTTTATTCAGGGTAAAAACACTATTGCAAAGTAAAAATTTATTTTCAAGTTTTAATTATTCTGAAAAAAAAAAAAAAAAAAACTTTGTTTTCAAAACTTAAACTCTGTTTTACAGTAATAATTTTCCCATATACTCTAATTTACACATACTAGTCTAATTTATGTGTAGTATTCTTAAGTTTGTTGTTTCTGATTTCAAAATATAATCTGAATGAATAAATCTCCTTGTATATATAGTATTTTGTATATAATTAATAATAACACGTTGAATCCTTTCTTTCCTAAATATGCTTCTTCAACGATTATATTCCCAATTCGTACATATAAGAACAAAAGATTATATAGATTGCCAGAACTAGAAGCCACGTTGGTCTATCAAGACAAGTCAGAGTTGTAAAGTTGTCATTTATTTTGAAAGTTTTTTTCTTTGATTTAAGTTTTCGGGATTCATATAATAATTAAAATTAATCTGACTCCATTATTGCTCATGCAACATGCAATTTATGAAGTTATATTAAAAACAAATGTTAACTAAACTTACTTGCAAAATCATACCACCAATACCAGTAAAGGATTAACGAAAAATAGCCACCAAGAAGTACGAGGGACTCTTGAAGCCTATCCTTTTGAATGTTCTCAATTTTCCTTCTTTTCTTTTGACGAACAACCTCTAGCGATTTGAAACCTTATTTTTGGTAATGAACTTAATATTTGACATCATACATATTGCGAGTTTCGGTGAAAGTTATGTACAGTAAATATAGGGGGAGGATGTAATGCATATAAGGGGAACATGCAATTGCAGTTGTTCTCTAGTGCCCAATGGTTCACACACCTCAGGTATTTCTTTATATTCTCCTAACACAGGAATGACAGCTTTATTACACATTACACTCTCTTCCAAAATTATAGAAACTGTGCCAGTAAAACTAGCTTTTTAGAACACAAGAGGGACGGCTTCCATCCATAACCTTTCGACTTACTTTTCCCCCCATGACCACTTACAAGTTAACTGTCTCGGATGGTGAGGTTGGCGCCGGCACAGAATTTCCTGCCTGTTCTGGTGCCCTGTCTTCTTTCTCTATTAATTTCTGCATCATTGTCGAACGTTATTCTAATATGTTTTGATTAGAATGATCTTTCCTCCTCTAGACTTTACCTCTTAATTTTAACTGAAACTTGGGTGCTTGCGTACTGACAGCAAACCCTGCTGTGTTCCCCTTACTCTCTCTATCCTCAGTTTCTTCCTAATATTTTACCTGGTGTCTCAGGCTCATTTGCCAGTCTACTGCTAAATTCGTGGGTTCTGTATATCTGTCTACTAACTCAACTTCTAAATTCTGCACCCTTCTTAGGCAAACTCTCATCTCTTGCCTTTCCACTTCGACCTTACCTTCTTGCAGGAAGCGTGCGCTCATTCAGATTGTGGTAGAAACGGAATACATTTGAACGCTATTATCATTATTGTGTCATTATTAACTTTCGTTCTCTCTGAATTTTTCGAATTTTTCCTTAAAACCGGAAGATTTGGAAACGTCTCGAGTACTCTAATCTTATCTTTGATCTCCAGTATGGCTTAAGTAAGGTACCCTCGATTAATGATCTTCATCTTTTTTCTAATTCTTGGTTCTCTGCTCTTCGGCTTTTCGGATGTGAATCTTTTGCTGTGGCACTAGACTTATCAAAAGCCTTTGATATAGTCTGAAACTAAGCTTTTATTTCTAAACTTGCCCCTTTCAGTATCTATCCTTCTCGGACTTCCTTTCCTGTCTTTCTATAGCAGCTGTTTTAGACGACCACCGTTCATCCTTTAAATCTATTTCTACTTTTCATTAATAACCTCTCATTTACTTTATATCACCTATCAACTCTTATGCTGATAACTTTTCTCTTCATTAATCCTCATTTTGAAAAACGTCCCATCCAACAGCAATTAATTGACGCAAGAAGGGTGGCTTTTCGATATAATTTATCCAATCTGTCTTAATTCATAATTTTTTAAATTTCCTCCAGTCGATAAGGAAGAATAAAAATTTTAACTCGTAATTTTTTAAATTTCGTTATTGTATTAATTAATTAATTTTAAAGTATTTTAATTTCATTCACAGTCGAAAGAGCAAAAAATAATATTTAATTTCTTTTACAGATGGAAGTAATTGGCCAATTTAATTTAGGATTCATGATTACTCGCCTTCATTCAGATTTGTTTATTATTGATCAGCATGCAACTGATGAAAAATATAACTTTGAAACACTTCAAAAAACTTGTGTTATGCAGAACCAGAAACTAATTATTCCACAAGCTTTAGAACTGACTGCTGCTAATGAAGGAATTTTATTAGACAATATTGAAATTTTTACAAAGAACGGATTCTCTTTCCAGATTGACAACTCGAAAAGTGTTGGTAAACGAGTAATGTTATTGTCTTTGCCTTATAGTAAGGGTTGGGAATTCAATAAGGAAGACATGCAGAAGAACTGATGATTTTTAAAATCTCCAGGAGTAACTTTGAAACACTTCAAAAAACTTGTGTTATGCAGAACCAGAAACTAATTATTCCACAAGCTTTAGAACTGACTGCTGCTAATGAAGGAATTTTATTAGACAATATTGAAATTTTTACAAAGAACGGATTCTCTTTCCAGATTGACAACTCGAAAAGTGTTGGTAAACGAGTAATGTTATTGTCTTTGCCTTATAGTAAGGGTTGGGAATTCAATAAGGAAGACATAGAAGAAATGATTTTTATGCTCTCCGATTCTCCAGGAGTCATGTGTCGACCATCTCGTATTAGTGCTATGTTCGCTTCTCGAGCTTGCAGGAAATCAGTCATGATTGGAACACATTTGAGTCGTTCCCAGATGAGAAAATTAATTGATCATATGAGTGAAATTGAACAACCTTGGAATTGTCCTCATGGTCGTCCTACTATTAGGCATTTAATTAATCTAGATGTTTTAACTAAATTGTAATTTTTAAGTCATGTCTATTAAAGCATAATTCAATTTTTCATCTTCATATTATATATATATATATATATATATATATATATATATATATATATATATATATATATATATATATATATATATATATATATATATATATATATATATATATATATATATATATATATATATATATATATATATATATATATATATATATATATATAATGTATTTTTTTAATTTTAAAAAATTTTTTTGAAAATTTAAAAAATTTAAAATTTTTTTTTTTAAGTGTTTCATTTAAAATTGACCTTTTAACTTTATACATATGTTTTTGCAGCTCATTGACTTCTTTACACATTTGCAAATAAATTAAATCACAGAACTTTTTCCGTCTTTATAATTAAATTTCTCAACATAATCGAGGAAATTATTCTTTGAAATATGTTTTTAATACTAATATTGGTAGTATCCAGAAGTTAATTGTTGAAAATTAATTAATGGTCAGTTGAATATTCGGTTTCATTGAAAATGAAAATGTTGAAATATTTCTTAATCTTAATTTTGATAGTACCCAAAAATTAATATTGTTGAATATTTGAACTGAATATTACTCAGCATAAAAGCTCAGTAATTTTCTTAAACTGCTCGCCGCTAGTAGAGATGACAATGCCATTTCCTGAATGCAAAGTTGAACTTGAAAAGGGGTAAAAGGTCAAAGAGTGTCTACGAGAAAATTGAGAATGGTATAAGGGTTGTAAACACGAAGTCTGGGTAAAGAATGTGTGGAAAGTGAGCCAGTGTCAGTGACCCCGTTTACTGATTTTAAGCCAAGTTTCTCTTGATAGAACACAGAGACATGATTATCAACACGGAAGGCGTGATGGAAATAGCTATATATATATATATATATATATATATATATATATATATATATATATATATATATAGAAACACGCAAAAAATATGATATAAAAGAATTTAAACCAAAGTTTAATAAAACATAGTCATTAATGCAGGAACATTAGTAGAATCACGCAGGTTTCATTTTCCCCAAGGCAAAAGAATGAAGAACAGGTGTTTTTTCGGAAGAAGCCTATTCCCAAAGCTATTCTATAGTAGATTTTTGTAATCACTACAGGCTGAAAAGTCTATACCCTCAATAGCTGTACTTTTGTGATGAAAGGAAAAACTTGTCTAGCATATTTCTTAAAACCATGAACTAAAAAATTAAGTTACCAAATTCTTTGGCCAGATATCAAATTGAAAATTTTAAAGTTAAATGTGAAGCGCAAAAATTTAGAGCCAAACAATTAATGATTAATTGAAAAATATAAATGGAAAGGATGGAAGTACAAAGAGATTTTTCCTTTTTAGAAAAAAAACAACACTCAACATGTATTATATTTCAATCATAACTTTTGTCAGCTCTTTCTGAAACACCCCAATTTTTTATTTAGAATTTGAGTAAATGCAAACACCCAAATTCCATATTTTGCTTAAATTTTATCCTTATTTGGGTTACTTCTGCATAATATTAGACCTTGTGTCTTTTGAAGATATATAAATAGATAAGTACCAAATATTGGCTCAATTGTTTTTAGAGAAAATTTTGTTCCAACGAGTTAATTAACAAATATGTTCATATTAATGACATTTTTTATAGTCAAAATAAGTTTTAAAAATTTCACTCTCAAAGTTTATTTTTTTATTTTCCATTTATTTTAGTTTTTCAGTAAACCAGAGTAAACTAAAAGGAAAATAGAATTTTGATTGTCAGAGAAATTTTGAGGAAAGAGACATTTAGAGACATTTTTTGTTGTGTTAAAATTTGTCTATCTGGCAGCACTTTCATATTTTTGTCTTTCTTGCGGCGAGTTTCTCGTTCCTTAAATATAAAGTTAGGTCTTTTGTGAATGAATTTTTTCCTTTTTGAAATATTCAAACCAATTCTTTTCATTCCTAAAAGGTATATTATTACATTTATTTGAATTGTTTTTGCATATTTATTAAGTTTATAAGTTATGATTACGATGCTATATTCTTCTGATTCAAAGACATTAGGGCCAAGCTTCAATCTTAGATATTAATTAGCTGCCAGCATTAGGTTTTTTATATTTTTTGTAAAAAACTTCTTGCAATGTTCAAGATTTTGTTTTTACATTGTTAAAAGGTACTCTACCAATAATAGCCATAACTTACTAAGCATGTTTTTAAAATTAACATCGTGTCCTAATTTGCAAGGCCACGTTTTTAACATTCAAGGGGTAATTGTATTATGTTGGAGTTGTAACATTTTCCCCTAATTTGTTGGGTAATAAAGTCGGTATTTTCTTTTACTTCGAAAATATTCGATAAAAAATGCCAAAAAATGTTCATTTAAAGAACATTGATAAATGTATTTCTCAGTAGTAATTGATTTTTATTTATTTATTGAAACTACAAAAACTAATTGGTAAGAAATATCTTTTGATTACCAGGATGCAACTGTCTTTAGACTATTTTGACCAGGTTGTTATTATGACTAGATTTTAAAAGATCTTGGGTAATAATTTAGTGAAGCGAGCCCGAATTTTTTTTGGTAATACTTTAGTGTAGGGGGCCTGAATTTTTTTTTCTACAAAGCCTATCTATGAAAATGAAATATGATTTTTTTGCTGTTAATCGTTGAATAACAATTTTGTAAGAAAAAAATAAAATATATTCTAATTAAAACAATTTTTTTTTTAAATAATGAAAATTATTTTTCAATGTGATATCACAAGAAATTTTAATACTGCAGAATGACGTAGTCGAATAAAGGTTGTCAGTGCTTTCATGTTAATGGGTTGCCTATAATTTTTTTTTTAATTTTCAATCAAAAAATTTAAAAAATATATATATATATATATATATATATAATATATATATATATATATATATATATATATATATATATATATATATATATATATATATATATATATATATATATATATATATATAGAGAGAGAGAGAGAGAGAAGTAATATAATTGAAAATTTTATCACCCCTTCACGGGTCGGTGCGTAAATGCATGGCACATTATAATTTGTTTATAGGAGGTAGAGCTCCCAACCCGTGAGTGGTGTTGATAAAATTTTCTTGTTTCAAAAATGTTTTATATAATTGAATATCCCTAGTTTACTTTTTCATATTTTATCTTTGTAATTTTAATATTGGTAAAGGTGGAGATTGTTTCGATTGTTAAAAAATCGAAAATCGAAAATATCGGAGAAGCCTAATGTAAAAAAGAAAGTTGCCAGAGGTACTATTACACTAGACATACACACAATTATTATTTACTTACTTTTCTAGCAGAACCTAATTCGACTTATCATAACCTGAACTACCGAAGATGCCGTAATTTAACCTAAATAATAATAATTTTAATGTACTTATAGTTTATAACATAACCTAAATTTAAGGTATCTGAGCTGAAAAGAACAAATTACACATATCTTGAACAATTAAGGTAACTGAAACTCGTTAGGTAGGAAAGTATCGATTAAAATAAAATATCGAAACTCAGAAACAATCTCCACCTAAGCCTTTAATATTTAAAATTTTTATTTTTATTTTTATTTATTTATTTATTTTTTTGTTCCATAAGTTATAAAAAGTTTGTACAATTCCCTTTTACACTGACCCAGCAATGTGGCAATACAATGCCAAATGATATGTTATTAATGTTGTATGAAGATGTTAAATCGTGTTGGTTATTACTAGTAAAAAAAATTTTTTCCCATAACTACTTAAAAAAAAATTTCAGACATCTTAGTTTCGATATGAAGAAAAATTATTTACTATTGGGAAACATTTACTGAACATGCAAAATATTGTATACTGACTGATGTCATTGAGTTTTTAAACTTCATGATTTCAGTATATTAGTAGACATCCATCAATTTCATGGGTAATTGTGTAGTTTAACAGCATTTTTTATTTTTTTAATATATTGAAATTATGAAATTGCATGAAATCAATTTTTTTTTTGTAAATTGAAGCATGGAAAAAGATTTGTGCACTAAAAACACTTCAAAAAATGAAAAATGTAATAAAAGTAATAAGTACAATCATTTAACAATCGATTATATGACTTCAATGGCTTAGTATCATCTGACTATATATTACTAGGATGCTGTATCTACATATTAGTGAATTTTATAGCTATTTCAGAGCTAGAAAAGGTATTTAAAAAAATTTGTAGAATATAGTAAATTTAATAGTAATTCTACAGTGCACAGGAGTGGAAAACTATTTTGAATTAAAAAATTAAAAAAAAAAAATATCTATGATGTTTTTAAATGTTTTATTAGCAATACACCATACAAATTTAATGGTGTATTATTATTAGGCTTTGCCAAAAAGGTCAAAATTATATATATATATATATATATATATATATATATATATATATATATATATATATATATATATATATATATATATATATATATATATATATATATATATATATATATATATATACATATACACACACACACACACACACACACACACATACACCTTGCATAGTCTGGTCTTACTATAGTACAGTTTATATTTTAAAATCAGTAAGATCATTTACAAATTTTGCAAAAAGTGAAAAATGGAAGCTCTGAGCCTGCATTTTATTATAACTTTACTAGACACATTGTTTACTATTCAGTACTCAAATAGCCACGCTACATTTAAGCTTTTTATCATTTTGAATTTT
>SEYY01010699.1:155000-162500 GCA_009176605.1 Armadillidium nasatum
GCTGTTCGTATTGTTAAACATTCATTTGAAATTATTCACCTACTCACTGGAGAAAATCCAGTTCAAGTTGTTGTGAATGCTATAATCAATTCTGGTCCCAGGGAAGACTCTACAAGAATAGGTCGTGCTGGTACAGTCCGTCGTCAGGCAGTTGATGTTTCACCATTGAGAAGGGTTAATCAGGTTGGTTATATATATATATATATATATATATATATATATATATATATATATATATATATATATATATATATATATATATATATATATATATATATATATATATATATATATATATATAATAATATAAAGTCTGTTAACATTCTCGCAGACTAAATATTCATTAAATATCTAGTTTTAAAGTTTGCTGTAGGGGAATCTAACCCAGACTCTATAGCACAAAAGCATAGAATTTTACCCTCCCCCCCTCTTTTTTTTTTTTTTAAACAAGTTTCTGAACCATGAAACATTTCCGATGAATTTTAAGTTTGCTTTTCTTCTCCTCAGGCTATATGGCTGTTAACTACAGGAGCTCGTGAAGCAGCATTCAGGAATATCAAATCTATTGCAGAGTGCTTGGCTGATGAACTTATCAATGCTGCAAAGGTATCTTATTTTGTTTTAGCTTATATATATCAGGGTTGGCATTGATTTAATCTTCCAGTATGTGTTATTCAAATTGATTTAATCAGTTGATTAAATCAATTGATTTTTTTATGAAAAAATCATTTTTTAATTTTTTTAAAAAAAAATAACTTTTTTTGTTTTTTTTTGTCATATTTTTTTATACATAATGATATAACATTAGTTCCTTCTCACTATGTTAAAAAACTTCAGTTTATATATTGGAAATATAACTTCCTTAATATTTGGTTCAAGATTTCATATATGGTAATACAAGAATCTGACCTTCATTAATATAATTTATCCAATATAGAACTGTTAGAGTTTAGAATTCCTAATATATATTCAATCAAATCTTCAACAAAATTTTATTGAGCTTTAATCTAATGCAATTTGAGGTTATAGACAAAAGAGAAAACAGAAAAGACAATTCCTTTTAATTTTCAACCATTTAAATTTTTATACAACATTATAAGAAAACAATATTCCTCTATATAAATTATAAAAGAAAGAAAATTTAAGCACTTTTGATGCATAATCATTAATCCATAAATTAAATACATAACTTGCAATATATATATATATATATATATATATATATATATATATATATATATATATATATATATATATATATATATATATATATATATATATATATATATATATATATATATATATATATTTTTGCAGGGATCATCAAATAGTTATGCAATTAAGAAGAAAGACGAACTTGAACGTGTTGCAAAATCAAACCGTTAAATAAATATCTTCTTTAAAAGTTTTTTTTTCTTTATGGAGTCATTTTGATCTTACAAATTTTTATATTGTGCTTATTAATTTGCTTTTAAAAGTAAATTTTAAATCACTTATTGTTAACAATGTTATAGGGTTCTTTGCCAAAGAGAAAATAATTTGAATGATTATAGTTTCCTCATTATATATGATTAATTTTCAGAAAAAAAGTACTGTTGCGATGATCGTCAAAATTCCATTAATTGGGAAAGAAATTACGAATTGCTATTTGTGGGAATTTCCCCTAAATTTAAATTTGATAACTCCCTTTTGTAAGCCCATTTAATTCTTTTTCTAAATATTTTTAATGAAGTTTCCATAATATTTACAATAAAATAAAATAAATGAGAGCGAGTTTTCTGTTTGCATGTTGGAGTTGTTTAAGTAACTTCATTTGCCTGGCAATGTACAAATCCTTTTCTAATTTCAATAGCACTTATATATGTTTTGTTACCTATTTTTAGCTATCCCCAATTGTATTCCCCTTCAGTCTCGTAAACCTTAAAAGAGAAAAGTATGTAATATAGAAATATATTGTGAGAGATGTCCAAATTTAATGAGTGACAAATTGATATATTTACAGTACATGAGAATAAATTTGTGGACAACAAAGAGGTTATATCAAAGTTGTGTAAACGTAGGTAAAAGAAACATTCGAAATTGTAAAATTTAATGATGAATTTTTCAATCTAATCAGACTTGCAAAGCTACTATTTGTAACAAAAGTTTTGTTTTTTTTAATGTAATAATTACCTTCCTTTTGCACACTGAAATTAGAATTTGGTGGGCTAGAATTATGTTTACAAACGTTAATTAACAATTATAAATTTAATCATTAAGCTTTTCAATATTAAATTTCTATGTTGTACACTTAATGAAATGTAAAAAAGTGCATAAAGTAAAAATGAAATACCAATTTTAAAAAAATTTAATGCAAGTATTTACTATTAAAAGATTTTATTGATTAGAAAATGAATTACAGGTTAACAATTACTTACAAGAAAATTTTATATATGAGCCTATACTCTCCTGAGTCAGACAAAAAAAAAAATGTCACCGTCATCAAACATGAAAAAGACAAATTCGGCTTGAAGTCATTTTAGAAAACTACAGAAAACTGCTTCAGATTTTTTAGAAATAAAAAGCGGATAAAAATATCGATATTTTTACGATACTATCGGAATCCCTACTATCAAATAAGAATGCCAATATTGAAAAAGTCGATTATCGATAGTTTTTAAAATATTGATTTCGATACTATCGGTTAAAAATATCCATATATCGGATTAATATATATATATATAATATTTTATATATATATATATATATATATATAAACAAATACAAGTAGCGTAATGTATAATGGCAGCTTCCGCTAAAAAGTCACTCAAGAGTTTTTTTAAAAAATTTTAGGGACGAGGCTATAAAATAATAATTTTTGAGACCATGTTCCTAAAGGAAGTCTCTCCGGCGCCGTCGTTCTGGGTCGAGACTCTGAAAAAGTGCATTTAAAGAAGCAAGTCCCTGTCGCGATTGCTAGAAGTAAAGCCTAAGAATTACTAAACCGTTAAAATCTCCCAAACCGTAGCAGATAGCGAGAAGTAACAAGAGGAAAAATGTCGCTCATGAGTTTTACCCTATGAGGACTTATTCTCTTCGAAAATGATCTCCAATATTTCGTAAAATGTACTTAACCTTTTTCAGATTTTGAAAAAAATTTGCTCATAAGATAGAAAAGTTGATTTTTTTCCTCATTTTCTGGGAGGTAGGCGATCAAAAATAAGTTCTACTGCCTTACCTCCATGAAAATGCTTAAAAATTTTTTTTTTTTTTAGCAAAAATTGAGAAAAATTCTCAATTCCTACGGAAGTCGACCCTCATATGGTACTTAAACGCCTGAAAAAAATGAGAAAAAAATATTTCGGTCTTAGTTGATTGTGCATGAGTCGATTCTCCTGAATTTTAATAGGTGAAAGCCTGTAAAACTATTTTAAATTTAACTTTTGAAATATCCCGATCAAAGTTGTGTGAGTTTTTAAATTCTTATAACTTTCTTATCATAAATAGATCGGCTTGATATTCTAGATATATAAGGATTTGGGACCCCTGATTCCAAATCTGTAATCCCAGTTCTGTATATATTACCGTTTTTGAGTTAAAGTCTGACATACATACCAAGGTGGTTGTCGTCCTTTCTGAGCATAAAAAGAAAATTGTCTACTTTGAGGCCTATATCTCTTCAACCGTAGCAGATAGATGAGCGATC
The DNA here is from genome assembly GCA_009176605.1 of Armadillidium nasatum. Lineage (NCBI taxonomy): Eukaryota > Metazoa > Arthropoda > Malacostraca > Isopoda > Armadillidiidae > Armadillidium > Armadillidium nasatum. The sequence continues at coordinate 158,686 of SEYY01010699.1, forward strand.
CACGATGGCTTCCAAGTTCTAAGAAACACGTAAAATTCAGATATTAAATATTTTTGCTCTATCTCTTGAAATTTAGAATTTGTAAAAAATCACAGGACCTGATTTTGACAATTTATTTTTGAGGGGCCATGAAGCTCGTAGAATCTTGAGATGTTCACATTCTGGCTTAGCATGACGAAATCTATTTGTATAGATGATTTAAGTGATATTTAAAGTTTAGCTTACATGTCACCAAATGTACACCTTGAAAGCTTGAAAAGCTAAAAAAAAAATCTTATTTCAGGATAGAGAATTCTAAATCTGGAGTCCTTATCCCTCTACGAAGTGCTGTTAAAAAGCCGTTAACCCCAGAAGCGCATCGATCTTAACCTATGACACAACGTGCCGTATTATAGGCCGATTGTGCCATGAAGTATGCGTCCGTGTGCCAGAATGCAAAACTTGGTTTTCCCTGTTCTATACTACTTATTTAAGCAGTTAGAGAATCGGATAATAAATAATTTGATGATCTATGTAACGTACTATACTAGTTTAAAATTTCAAGGTACTAACTATTACTTTTTTTAAAATAAAGAAATTAAGGTTAAAATAACACAAATTTTGCTTAAATTTTATTTTATAAAGGAGCAGAAAACTACTTAAATTTCTAGAATAAAATATCGTTGGTTCGATATTGAAGATAAAATATCAATGTATCGATATATTGTCTTTGAAAATATCATCGATACTTTTTTGATATTATCGATATGTATCGAAACTCTTTCGGCATCCCTAATATAGCAACATAGTAAATAGATATTTCCCGTGGCCACGGTACATGCTGTGGCTTAATTTTCTTTATGCTTTGATACGAGTAAGTGGCGTTTTAAGTGAGCTCTTTATTTTACTTGAGCAAGTTTTTTTTTTATTTTAAAGTTATTTTATATTGTTTTGTGATTTATTTTATTATTATTGTTAGTGGTGTTTGTTTTATTAATTTGATAGTGTAAAATTTTTTTTTTTTTTTTTAATTGGGTATATTATAAAGGCTAGGGTAAGCCTAATCCCTAAGATTATCCAGCATTTGATACATTCAGCCTATTTGTAAATTTGTTTTGATTTCTTGTAAAATTGGTTAAATTCTGGTTAAAATTGTTTAATTTCTGGTTTAATTCAAATATTTTAAATTAGATTATCTATTTAGCAGTAGGCCTCCAGTTTTTTAGATTAGGTTTCTGATAACCTTAAGTTAAAGTAAGCCAACTTTTGTTTTTGTTTAATTCAATATATTTTCTTTTAAAATTTTATTTACTTTTGGTTTTAGTGAGTAGCCTATTCAACTAGGCTTACTGGATAATTGATATTAGTAATTTTTTAAGATTTTGGCCTGGTGACCGATTTTCACTATTTTTGAACATAAGCGAAATGCAAAAAAAATAAGAATAAAATAAAATAATTTTGATAAGAATGGAACCCCCAAATTTTTTTTTCTACTCAGCCTAACTACATAGAGGAAATGATTGTAAAATGAATTTGGTAATACCTTAGTAAAGCGTGCTGAAATTTTTTTTTTTTTCTTAGCTTAATCATGAAAAGGAATTTTTTTTTTATGGTTAATCAACAAACGACATGATTTTGTAAGAAAAAAAAAATTTTTAAACTAAGAATAATTAGTTTCTCAATATGACATCAGAAGATCGTCTGCAGAAATTATAAAAATGTCCTTTGATTATTTTTACCAGGTTGATATAATGCCTAGATTTTAAAAGATCTTGAAGCTAAAAATGGAAATAATATATATATATATATATATATATATATATATATATATATATATATATATATATATATATATATATATATATATATATATATATATATATATATACATATAAAAGAGAGGAGAAAAGAAATTTAAGGGAAAAGTTTATAATCACCACTCACAGGTCAGGAGGTACAGTATGGTAGACAAATATCCGTGTGACATGCATTTGCATCTTGTATCATAACATGCATTATTGCCATACAGCAATGAAATTGTAAATGCATAGCACACAATCATTTGTGTGCAGTACCGAACCATACCCCTGACCTGTGAGTAATGGTGATAAAATTTTCCTTTATATTGCTTCTCTCTCTCTCTCTAAAAAAAATTTTTTAGGGGGGAGTAAAAAAAAAAATATATATATAATGGCAACTCATTAACAAGAAAGCGCTAATAACCATTATACGAAGGAAGGCTTATAAATTTCGGGGGAAGATTATTGTGATGCCATATTGAAAGATCTTTTGACATCATATTGAAAAAAAAATTTTCATTTTAAAAAAAAAAAATTTTAATTTGTATTTTTTAAAAAATTTTTTCTAACAGAATCATTTGTCATGTGTCGATTAACCATAAAAAAAAAAAATCTGATCATTTCATTTTTGTAGTTAGGCTGAGTAGAAAAAAATTTGGGCCCTAGTCACTAAAGTATTACCATGAATGTTTTTGTTTATCAGTAAATAGCAAAGGTTTTTGTAAGTAAAAGAAAATATATATATATATATATATATATATATATATATATATATATATATATATATATATATATATATATATATATATATATATATATATATATATATATATATATATATATATATATTCAATTAATTTGTTTCCAATATGGCTTTTTATTTTGTCTGCTGCATATTTGTTTGTCCTATTCAAAGATGTACTATCCTATCATTATCTTTTTTACAATGTCCAAAAGTTGAAATTTTCAAAATTTTTGTTGGTTCCTTACCATTTGATGGTATAATATATATATATATATATATATATATATATATATATATATATATATATATATATATATATATATATATATATATATATATATATATATATATATATATATATATATATATATATATATATATATTATCAATTCATTCTGACTCCTGGGTAACATATCCTCATTTGTAACCTCTTACCCATATTATGATGCACATAAGAGGAAGAATGTTGTTCCACAGTGTTCATTGTTGGAGCCAGTACCACCATTGTTCTTCATATATTTAAATGATCTGGACCAGGGATTTAAATAGAAGGTATTTAATTTGCAGATAATACCACAGGAGCAAACTCAGCAAGGAATAATAATGGATATTTAACTTCAAAGTGCTCCAGATAGATTTCTTAGATGAACAGATGTGGCATATGAATTTTAATAGCAAAAAGTATAAGGCTCTTCATGTAGGTTGCTCAAATGAAAGATTTAACTGTGATATAAATAAGGATTGACTTGAGTCTGTAGACCAAGAAAAAAAAAATTTGGTGTGATTATCAGCAGTAATCTGAAAGTGGTTAATCACTGTTTGGAATAAAGAAATAATACTATTAAGATGTTGGATATAACCACAAAATTGTTTACTAGAGCAAGGAGGTTATAAGTAAAAGTTCTGCATAATAGCCATGTTAGATCTGTTTTGGAGTATTGTGCACAAGTTTGAGCCCCTCTTTTAAGAAAAGATAGGCTGTAAAGAGTGCAACACAACAACAGCAAGAATGATTTCTGACTTTGAGAGTGAGCTATGAGGGGAGACTGATTGAAGTTCCAAATGTTCTTTATCAAAAAGGCAATTTCTTTTGAGAAGCTTTGGTAAAAGTTTATAAAATATTATTTCAATAATACTGAGATTAATAAATTTTTTATAGTAGACCATGGAGACTAGGGGCATAATAAGAAAGTTAAATAAGTCAGGATATCTTGAAGTAAGAAAATACTTGCTTAGACATAGAATTCTTAATTTTTGGAATGGTTTCGCCAAAGGAAGTTGAGTGTAATTGA
>SEYY01010699.1:170000-171645 GCA_009176605.1 Armadillidium nasatum
GTGTGATAACCTATCGTTGTCTTCTCCTCCCTCGATTTCTACATCACCTCCAGCCTCTAAGAGTTGAGTAAGTACTCCTCCACACCTTCTCTGTTTGATATATATATTATATATATATATATATATATATATATATATATATATATATAATATATATATATGTATATATTATTATATATATATATATATATATATATATATATATATTATATATAATATATATATATATATATATATATATATTATATATATATATATATAATATATATATTATATATTATATATATATATATATATATAGGGGTGGAAAAAGTATCGATAAGTATCGGCATATTTAGATATCGTATCGATAAAAAAAGGACGAATCCGATGTCGATACGCAGATTTTAACTGTGAAGAACTATATATATATATATATATATATATATATATATAAGTATTAGTATATATATATATATATATATATATATAATATATATATATATATATATATATATATTATATATATATATATATATATATATATATCCTTGAAGGGTTTTCACCCTGTCAATAGGACCAGCATATTTCGCTGTCTGCTCTTAAACGCTCCTCTACTAGAGTGATCTAAAAGATCAGTTTTTTCGGCTCGTTGGTTTCAGTGCCAATCCTTGAGTTTTATTTAAACTCAGGTAGAGTTTTCACCTTTTCAGTGGGACTAGCACCTTCTCCGTCTAAACTCTAAACACTTTCTGAAAGAGCTCTCCAGAAGAGCTTCTCGGAGCTGTGGTTTCCCATGTTTGTCCTGGAGTTATTTCAAGCAGTAAGGAATAGAAAACCTAAAAACTATAATCATTGAATATTTTAGATCTTGTTTCAACCTTCATGAGTTCAGTAAAAGAAAAATTGGTTTTGGCATGGGTATCGGTATCGGGTCCTGTAAATTATTGGTATCGGTATTGATTAAAATTTTGGTATTGCATACTTAATTCCAGGAATAGCTACAGTTACGTCCGCATATGATATATATATATAAATATATATATATATATATTATTATATTCTATATATATATATATATATATATATATATAATATATTTATATATTATATTTATATATATATAATATATTATATATATATATATATATATATATTATATATATAATATAATATATATATATACAAAGCGTGTGAAAATATATAAAATATCCTTACGAAATATATTAACAAATGGCTCCAGTCTTTTATTGTTTCAGTCCTCTTTAAGCAAAATAAGAAAGATTTAAAGAAACTAACAGTCAAAAGACTGACTTACAAAAACAATAAAGAAATAAATCTAATAAAATATAAAACAAGACTTAAAACAAGATACCAAAATGATTTGCTAGTTTTGAATAGTAAAATAAATTGTTAGTTTTCAGAGTTTGAGGCGAACGATAATTCTAGTCACTAATTTTGTAATTTTATATTTCTATTCCTTTTTCTATTTATTGATGACCACACACTTTATTACCAATTCAAGAAAAAAAAAAAGAAAAAAATATATTAAAATAAGTACTTTAACTATTATTGATAAAACTGACAGTATAATTAATTAAAGTATTATTTTATTCCTTCAGCAGACAGTTATTATTTTTATTATTATTATTATTATTATTATTAT
>SEYY01010702.1:0-2500 GCA_009176605.1 Armadillidium nasatum
TTAAAACCTATTAAAAATTATAAAAAAAATAAATTAATTTAATTTACGTAATTAAAAACTTTAAAAATGTTAAAAAAAATAAATAAATTAAAAAATAAACAAACATTATCAACTATTTCACTAGCTTTCGAAACCGTAATCAGGTTTCCTTAATAAAAAAAAAAAGAAATGAAGAGGGAAGAAAGAAAAATAAGTTTGAAGACATGGAAAGCACTAGAACTGGCAACCTTTCCAAAAATTGTCAATCGAGGAATGGAAAGCACTAGAACTGGCAACCTTTCCAAAAATTGTCAATCTAAAACTGGCAACCTTTCCAAAAATTGTCAATCGAGTAAAGTCAATGCAATGTAAAGCACTAAAACTGGCAACCTTTCCAAAAATTGTCAATCGAGCAATGTAAAGCACTAAAACTGACAACCTTTCCAAAAATTGTCAATCGAGCAATGGAAAGCACTAGAACTAACAACCTTTCCAAAAATTGTCAATCGAGCAATGTAAAGCACTGATACTGGCAACTTTTCCAAAAACTGTCTGTCGAACAATGTCAGAAGTACTTTTTTGAACGAAGGCACATTTTTAAAAATATTTGTTAATGAGTCTAAATAAAAAGTTGTCAATGATTAATGGAAGGTTCATTATTAAAGTGAACGAAGTCCTTAAGACTTATTTCTGAGAAAACATACCTCAAAATTGATGAACTGCATAAATTAACATTGACTTCCAATTATTTTTGCTGCCACCTGGTAGATAATTATTGAACTATGGATTTGATTAACTATTACACAGAAAATATAACATATTTATATAACCTTGGAAATGTGAGTGCAAATTGGACAAAATATGGACTTGGTTCATTTTAACTCTGAATCCTCCAATTTTCTCGAATTATTAGTCACGAATATTTGCAATTGATGAAGAGTTGTTTATATTTATAAAATGATTCTCATTACTTCTATGTTGCGTTAGGGCTGATTTTCGATCATCTATTCTAAGACTGTAAGAGTGCTGGTATTTTCGTCTATTCAAATCTTTCGTTTCTCCCACTTATATTTTATTACAGTCGTTACATTTTATTTTTTTCTATTAAAATGTTTAAATTTATTTTTTATCGTACATGGTACTGATTGTACTAAATTTATATATTTTTTTTTTTTAAACACTTCAGCATTATTTAAAGTTCCTGGGTAAACCAAAACACTCTTTCCAATCTTAGGTTTTTTTTTTTTTGAGCTTAGTATTTTCTTTTTTGCCTCCTTTAATGCTCTTCTTATTATATGATACGAATATTTTAATGCCAAACCAAGAAGAGAACCAGTGTACATATGAGTTTACTTGTGTAATTTTCCTGTATACACAAAATTCTGGGCCTCCTCCCGCTTGCAAATAACGTGACATCTAAAAATAAAATTTTATCATTGTGTGGGTTTTCAACTGTGAAATTGATAGTAGGAACAAATTTATTAATTATATTAAATGAGTATTCAGATGATATATTACTATATTTTCGGGAATTTTTTTTTAAAGGTAATATTTAAGTACATTAAGCATATAATAAATATATATAATATATATATAATATTATATATATATATATAAATATATTATATATAATATATATTATATATATTATATATATATATATATATATATATTAATTATATATATATATATATATATAATAATCAAATTATTGTACATTAATGTATGCTTTTCTATTTTAGAAAAACAGTAGCACGGCATGTCGCTATATAAGTTGACCGATATATCGATTTAAATGTCGAATTCGAGAATCATATTTGAATACATGCTGAGAAACATTTGTCTACTGTGAGCTCCTCCCCGTACCCCCGACCTTGCGAGTGGTAGAATGTGTACTTTTTCATTACAGGTTGTAATTAGTGATATATCGTTCATTCCTAAATAGAAATAGGTCTATCAAAATTCGAGATAACAATATTTACAATAATCCGTATGTTTTTATTAGTAACTTTTTTTTTTTTTTTTTAGTAAGAAATTGGTGGGTCTTCTGCGCTTCTTCAATAGGTTTAATTTATTTCATTTCAGTATATTTTTCTCTTTAGTTTTAATAAAGTATGAAATGAAAAGCTCACCTCATGCTTACAATCACCTTATTGTTTCCTCATTTTTTATATGAATTTATTTTTAAACAAATGTTTAATAATTATATTCCTCTCTCTCTCTCTCTTTCTCTCTTTCTCTCTTTCTCTCTTTCTCTCTTTCTCTCTCTCTCTCTTCTCTCTTCTCTTTTCTCTTTCTCTCTTCTCTCTCTCTCTTTCTCTCTTTCTCTCTTTCTCTCTTTCTCTCTTTCTCTCTTACTCTCTTACTCTCTTTACTCTCTATCTCTCTCTCTCTCTCTCTCTCTCTCTCTCTCTTCTCTCTCTTTCTTTCTCTCTCTCTTTTCTTTCTTCTTCTCTCTTCTCTTCTCTTTCTCTCTTTCTCTCTTTCTCTCTTTCCTCTCTCTCTTTCTCTCTCTCTCTTT
>SEYY01010703.1:0-2500 GCA_009176605.1 Armadillidium nasatum
TTAGAACCGAGCGAAGAACATTTATTCATGACCCAATCCTGTCGCCAAATCCAAAGTCGTGTTTTTAAATTTTATTTCTTAATGCTAATGTTGAATTTTCCATTTAAACCGAAAGTATTTTATCTGAAAGTTATGTTGCTCCGTCAGTGATTTTGAAAAAATAATTTAATTGACATTCATTTAATTTTTTGTTTTTGAAAAATACCGAAATTTTAAAATAAAAGTTATTATTTTAAAGTTACTCGGAAAATAATATTCTTTACAATTCAATTCTTAAACATTCTCTAAACAATCTTACTAATTTTCAATATTGATTAATAATAATAATAATAATAATAATAATAATAATAATAATAATAATAATAATAATAATAATAATAATAATAATATAATATAAATAAAATAATAATTATTATATTTATATTTATTTATTATTATATTATTTTATTAATTATTATAATTAATAATAAAGAAAAAATTATATTTTATATACTATGTTATGTTATTATTATATATTATTATTATTATTATTATTATTATTATTCTACTTCTTTTTGTACTTCTTTGTATTCTTATCCATATTTTTATTCTTATTCTTCTTCTATTTTATTTTATTTAATCTTATTTTATTTTATTGTATTTATTATTATTAATACCAACACAGCATCATCATCATCATCATCCTTATCATCATCATCACTGTTTTCATTATTATGATTATAATTATTATTATTATTATTATTATTATTATTTTTATTATTATTATTATTAAAATTATTATTTTTTTTTATTTCTAAAATTAATACTGTTAGTAGTAATAGAATAATGAGCCTCGGAGAATAAGAAATTATTGCTTTGAAAGATGAGATTGTTAAAACGAAAGAGAAAAGTTTATGACCCAAAACGACATTAAACGAAGGTCTTTCGAAGAGAAACGGTCTTCAATAACTCGGATTATGAAAATCTAAATTGATCAACAAAATTTCATTCTTAAAGGAATCAGAACCAGTGAGAAAGGAAGCGATATATATATATTAAATATATAATATATTATATTATATATTATATATTAATTAATAATATTAATATATATATAATTGTAATATATATAATATTATATTTATTTTATTATTCTTATTATATTATTTTATTATTATATTATTATTATATAATTATTATTTATTATTATTATTTATTATTATTATTATTTTGTTATTTATTCATATCATTATTATTAATATACAGTAATGTATATACCATAATTTCATGTTATCTAAAATTTAAGAATTTATTTTAAAAAAGAATAATACAATGTCTTTAAAAACACGATCAACATCTTTCATGGGATTATTTATTTTAAACTCTCTCTCTCTCTCTCACTCTCTCCTCAGAGATTCTCTCTCTCTCTCTCATTCTCTCTCTCTTCTCTATCTCTCTCTCCTCTCTCTCTCTCTCTGTTTCATTTTTTCCTTATGTTAAAGACTCTTTTTATGTCTTTTCCAAAAAAATAATCCGTTCTTCATAAAAAAAAATAAAGAAAAAATGGCTACCATCACAAAGTCTCACCCCTCCTCATGCATACTCAATTTCCTGCCATTCTCACACAAACAGATATATCACCGAGAATAAATTAAAATAAAAAAAAAAAAAAAAGAAAAAAAAAAAGATGATTCTATTTTTGAACATTTTTAATGCTTTTATGATTCGAGGACATTGAAATATGTGTTTATGGAGATGCTTATTTGCCTTGGAAGGGCAAATCAAGGCTTTCCTTTTGGCCCATTTCCAAAGAAATAGTTCAAATAATCTTAATATAAACAAAAAAGTATTTTAGTGTCAATTTATAAAGTTGGTCAATAAAACCAAATACTTTATAGGCCTTTTAACTTCTTTCTTTTTTTTTTCGCCAAAAAGAAATGTACATTTTCTGTGTATGCAAAAATCTTACACAAGTACACAAATCACACATACACACACACACACACAAGCTCCTACACTGTATAAAGATGATCATCACTTTAAAGGCGTTGCCTTGAAATTGAAACGTTTTATTTAATGAATTGACAGTTTTAAATATGTAAGAGAAATTAATTTTTGCTAATTAGAAAATAGAATTAACAATATTTTCACTTATTGTCATTTAAGAATATGAAACAAAAAGCAAAATAATTGACTCTAAAACTTAAGAAAGTTGGGTTAAAAGTTAAAGTAAAAATATATAATATAAATATAATTATAAAATATATATATATATATATATATATAATATAATATATATAAATATATTATATATATATAAATATATATAAATAATATATTTAAAAATAAAGAAATACTGAACCAAGAAATGGTTTAAATAGATTTTAAGGAAACAATTAAAACATTAATAAAAAGAAAATAAGAGTGAAAAAAAAATTGTTAATAAATTAAAATTTAATAAGAAAATTAAAATTAAAAAAAAAGAGACATAGAAATTAATATATATATATATATAATATAC
>SEYY01010703.1:12500-17500 GCA_009176605.1 Armadillidium nasatum
AACCTTATCATTATTATACGTAATTAATTTTATAAACTATAAATTTATAATGTATGAGATAATTAATTATTAGCTTATTAAAATTGTTATGGTAATAATATAATTAAAATAATTACTATCTAACTATCGATTTTTATTTTATTATCTCAAATCTATTTATATAAATGTTTTTATTTTATAAATTTTAATATACTATATTTTAAATTTAATATTTTTTTTTAAATTTTTATATTTTTATTATTATTATTTTAAAAAACAAAACAAAATAAAACCGCAATTTGAATATTGCACAAGTAAATAAAATAGCATTATCGAGATATGATGATAAACGTTATATATTAAAATAATATAAAATAATATATTATAATAAAATAATAATAAGAGAAATTAATATTATTTATTATATTATTATTATATTTTTTTTTTTTTTTTTTTTTTTTTTTTTTTTTTTTTTTTTTTTTTTATTTTTTTAATTATTAATATATATATAAATAAATAAAAAAAAAAAAAAAAAAAAATATTTTTTTATTTATTTTTTAATTTATTTTTTCATATTTTTTTTTTTTTAAATTCTTGTATATTTTACTATATTCACAATTATTCAGAAATTAGGAATGAATCTCAGAAGTATAACTTTTCATGTTAATGATTACGGTTTTATAATAAAAATAAAATATAATACTTTATAATAATGACAAAATTATATATTTTTCTTACGAGAAAGAAATGTAATTATTTTATTATATTTATATTTATTAATTTTTATTTTTTGTATTATTATATATTTAACCTATTATAATTTTAAAAAATATAAGTATATTATTATGAAAATGGAGAATTAAATAATGAAAGTATATTAATTATATATTTAATAATACCTCAAAAATGAAAAAAGTGTTTGTAAAATTACTCATAAAAAATGTAAAACAATAATCACATATTAGATAATATTAATTAACGATTAACTTAATTCTTTAATATTTAAAAAAAATATAATAAATATTTATTTAAAAATTTTAATAAAAAATTTTTAAGTATTTTACTTTAGCCAAAAAATTTAATGGCACCAATTTCATAAAGTTAATCTAGGAAAATGTTGTGAAGTAATAAATTTACTAAACGAGTTAACAAAGATGTCTTCTTCTATATATGACATACAAACTACAATAACTTTTTTTTACATTTCACTTAATATATATTCTATAATGAGGTGTGTTATATTACTTTTATTTATCTCGTGATACTTTTAGGAAAGACTCAACATCTTACATCTTATGTCTTAAACAAAGTTCATAAGTAAGTTGAGTAGAATTCACTAAGAGCTTTCTACTTAATTTATTATCACTTATCACCCCAAGTTGGCTTCTCTCCTTTATTGTGGAGTGTTGTTTGACCTCACTGTAATATAGGAGTATTAGCATAACATAACACAATACTGAGAATTGGAGATTCCATACATCACATACTAAGTATTTCACTACTTGATAACATATGAAGATGGAGTCTAAATTAGTTTTTCGTCTTCTCATACTTCTCTATCATGACTATCATCTCACATATATGATTACTCACTTAGTCTCTCTCACTCTACTCATTCACTAATCTATCTCTCTCGTCTCTCGTATCTATTCAATTATCATCATCCTATATATCTAAATCTCTATCTTAATATCTTTATAATATATATATAGTCTCTTCTCTCTGTACTACTCGTACGAGAAATTGAGAGTTGCTTCACTCTCATACTATTACTATTTGAAAATAATTATATTAATATATATATAGAGTAAATAGTAAACACATCTCTTCTATGAAACTCTCCGTGCCGCATAACCTCCTCACTTCTATTCATGCGACAAGTCACTAACATAATCTCTGTTTGGTTCACACGGAACAATACCCAAAAATGTATTTGTAGACTTCTATAATTGGTAACAATATTTGACACTACGCAATTAACAATAATTAATGTCTTAAATCAATTTTTGCATTCCTTTCGACTTCAATATTGCACATACAAGCGCGCTTGTTAGTTGATTAATAATAGTGCGAGTGAATATGAGAATGTATTAGAGGTACAGCAAGTCGAGTATGGATGTTTGTTTTCGGAAGAAGAACAAGAAGTTATGAGTTAACAATATAAAAGGAAGTTTATACACGACCTGTCACCATGAGTATTCGAGATATAACACAAAGAATGAAATCAAAAACAAAGGTGTGGTCTGGAAGGAAGATGATGTTACAGACAAGAGAGAGTGAGGAAACAATAATAAATCCAGGAATTTAGGAGAGGACCCAAAAGGGGCGGAATGTCATCTGAACAAATATTCTTTTACTTGAAACGGCATCCTAAAATGTAAGGAAAATAAATCCCTCTGATTTTAGTCAAAAAAAAAAAAATAGCCTATAGAAAGACGGGTTGCATCCACAAGGATTCGAACAAAACATAGCTAAATATTATTACAATATATTTGAGGAAAAAATAATTAACATGCAAATGATCGGAGTGTCAATATCGGTAAGCATTCATAGATCAAGCTATAGATTCTTGGGAGAGAGCCGCGATCTAATAGAAGACCACCACCTGCTATAAGCACACACCACAAATGAGGCGACAATTTTAGTGTTAGTCATGAAAGGAAAATAATCACGGTCCGGAATAGACTATTTGAAATTATTAAGAATATGAATATAATATATATAATATTATATATATATATAATATATATATATATATAATATATTATGATATATATATAATATAATATATATATATATAATATATATTATAATATATATATTTATATATATATATATATATATAATATAATAGATATATATAATATATATAGTATATATAATATATATATATAATATATATATAATATTATATATATATATATATGTATATATAATAAAGCACATGTACAACAGAAAACTTAAACTCTTCGCCTTCACTGGAGTCATCATTAGGTCTACAGAATAAATGATTAATACAATATTGTAGTACCAAATCACTAGCACGTAAAACATCTTACATCAGAGAGAAACTAATTCAATTTCGTTTCTATTATCTTTTTTCTTTTATCCCGTTAAAGTCTTGGCCGCCTCATCCCAATTCCAATCTTAAAAGTTTTATATATTAACAACTACAACCAAGTAATAAATGACATCTTCTCAAAAAACAATACAATACATTGTTAATGCTTACCTATTACTTTTGTGGACTGAATGGTGCATCAAGGCATATTTTACATTATGTTTATTTAATCAGTGTATCTGCCTCCCATCCTTTAATAATAAGTCTTGGAAACACCACCTCTCGAAGATGATATCCCATTAAAAAATGCTCATAGTTATATACTTCTATCAATTTATAAACTCCAAAATGCAACGTCATGAATATTATCATTATTGTAAATTAATTATTGTTAAAAACTATTTCACATGAGGATAATAATTATAACGTTAAATTCTATTAACGTTAAATTCTCAATTATCATTTGCTCTAAAGGTTCTAAAAGAATATATATATCATTATATATATATAATATATATATATATATAATATATAATATATATAATAATAATATATATAATATATATACAATATATTATTAATATATACATTATATATATTATATAATATATGATATATATATATATATTATATATATAATATTTTATGTATGTGTGTGTACAGCTCCCGAGGCGATGAAGTTACCTACCATTTGGTATATGAGGTGTTAAGGGTATTTCCTATCTCACTCCAGTGCCCAATGGTACGCACACTTTCTTGCTCATCTTCACTGAATAGGCTTTCCTTTCGCACACACACAAAAAAATATTACAGACACACATCCTTTTTACAAAAATATAATAATTTTATCTACCAATAGTAGCTTCGGAGAAGCCCCTAGGGTCGGCTTCTTCCAATAGTAGCCCATCATTCACACCTTTCCCCATCACCACTTGGGAGTTGGTGGCCTCTGGTGATGAGGTTGGCATCACCAGGACTTTGCAGCCTGCTTGACCTGATGCACTGTTTATTTTTTCATTAATTTCTGCAACATTCGCTGTCTTCAATCCAATTTCCACTTTACTGAACATTACTTCTTTTCTTCCAGACCCCACCTTTTGTTCTTGACCGAAACTCAGGTGACAGCAAACCTTACTCTGTTTCCTCACGCTGCCTCTATCCTCAAATTTCAACTACAGGCGGTTGTTTTGCATATGTGCGCAATGATATTTGTTCTTGTGTCTCTATTTTGGAGTCATCCGAAAAAGGATGAGACTGTGCAGAAAGAGGAGGAGGTATGCGACAGGAGAGTTCAGAAGAGAAGTGTTCATTACAATATATATCGATAGTATAGAGAGAGTGAAGCAACAATTCGACGGGCAGAGAGAGAGAGAGAGAGAGAGAGAGAGAGAGAGAGAGAGAGAGAGAGAGAGAGAAGAGAGAGAAGAGAGAGAGACTGGAGAGAATTAGTGAGAGCAGGAGAGTTGAGAAGACGAAAAACATAGACTTCCACCTTCTTCAAAGAATGTATGTGTGGAACCACACAGATGTGTGTGCTACTCCATACAGGGGAAACAACACCCCTATAAAGAGAAAGCAACTGGGGTGGAGTGATAAAATTTTGAAAGCTCCTTGAATCACTCAACCTCTTAGAAACTTGTTTAGAAAGAGAAGTAATGTGATCTTTCCAAGAAATATCACGAGAAAAAGAACCACCAAGAATATTAAGAAGAGAAAAAGGTTTGAGTTGTGTGCTTTAGAAGAAGACATCTTTGTTAACTCGTTTAGTAAATTTATTACTTCACAACATTTTCCTAGATTAACTTTATGAAATTGGTGCCATTAAATTTTTTGGCTAAAGTAAAATACTTAAAAATTTTTATACATTTAAAAATTTTATTTATTTTTTAAATAAAGAAGTATCGTTAATTAATTTCTTAATATGTGATTTGTTTCATTTTTATGATTTACAAACCACTTT
>SEYY01010704.1:0-15780 GCA_009176605.1 Armadillidium nasatum
GTTTAGAACATGACTCTTTCTTCTGTTTTACCCACTTTCAATGACTAAATAAAAATTAGGAAAATTTTAAAATATGTAAAGCATTTGAAGCAGTTTGGTGTTTAAACTTAATGATCAAATTCAGGTTGATGTTTTCGGCTGTCTTTCCTTTTAACAAATTCCTGCTTTAAGTGTATCCTCACTGCAAAACCAACTTGCATGCGTATGTGAAAACAAGTTGACTCGTATGGCGAAGGTTCAGAGTATGAATATAATTAGAAATTTTCTCCTCAATTAGTGAACAAAAGACTGCGAGTTGTGAAATTTAATATAAAAATAACAAAAAATATCCTACCTAATTGAAATCTCTGACTCTTATGACAGCGAGATAAGGTTCAGATCAATATAACTTAGATAGAGGGAGAACATATGAATAATCTAAACATTTCAAACATAACATTCTTTGATCTTCACCCCAAATACTTGAACCTTTTAAAGTCTAACAAATATAGCAGAAAGGACTCCCAATAAGATAAATTGTAAAGAAACCAACTAATTTTTAAAAACAAATATCAGAACAAAAAGACAACCACAAGAGAGAAAAAACCTTGGTATACAAAAGCGAGGATGTAATTTTCATTATTATATCGAAATGAACACAGTTTCTCAATTTGCACAACTTCTAAATTTTTCTACCATTTCAAGTAGCTTTATGATTTATTAATGGATAAAAATGAAGCTATAACTCGTTCTTCAAAATTTCTTTCTTTGATAAAAATTTCAACTGATTACTTTTTACGATCAATACCCGAAATATAACATTACTTTTGTAAAGATTAAATGTAATGATTTTTTGTTACCATAAAAGGAGAGTATTTCCTACTATCATTTTGTACTTTAAGTTAAAAAAAAGTACGTATTTCATGTTGAAAAAGGACATTTGCAAACGGCGAATTAAAGAAATCTAATTTATAATGTAGCATTTTATTGAAAATGAGAATTTTATATAAAAGATTTTACTTTTGGTTTCATAGCAAAATGAAATTCCACTAATTGAAAAAAGTACATAAGTAAAATTTACTCAAAAACATTTACTGTAAAATAAGAATTATTTACCGTATAAAAAGTAAAATAATTTGTAAAAATAAAAAAACTATTTATTTAATTTCTAATTTATCAAGTCTATGTGTTTTCAAATAGCTGCCCAAACATTGAATTTTCTTAGCGCAAAGCCCACATTCTTTGAAAATCTTCACTTTTTATTCTTTCTTCAAGTTTTGTTGCATAAAACCTACAAAAGAAAATATATATATATATATATATATATATATATATATATATATATATATATATATATATATATATATATATATATATATATATATATATATATATATATATATATATATATATATATATATATATATATATATATATATATATATATATATATATATATATATATATATATATATATATATATATTTATATTTGTTTGGTGGGTGCACAGGCGTACACCAAAAGCTGCCAGACCCGGTTGAACCAATCAATTCCGAAGGACGAAAAGAGAAAATAATAGAAAGGTACAGGAAAGAAACTATAGAAACTATACGTTGTAGAGTATTCCTATTTCGGTAAGAAAAGCAAAAACTCGACGGCTGTCAAAATCGGAGGACTCAGCAAGAATATATACGAGCTTGTTGTTGAGAGTGATTGTCTCAAGTGCAAGGGAAAATTTTTCGGTTAGACATTCGTCAATACGGGACAGTTGATAAAGATATGAAGAACGGACTGAGGACCATGATTGAGGCAAAATATATAGTACCCATGTGTGAGGAAATTATGGCAAATACAACTTCATGCAGTTGGGTAGGGTTGATGGTATAGGATCAGCAAAGTAACGAGGAATTAATTCCATAAAGTTTAGAGCCGCGAGAATATATATATATATATATATATATATATATATATATATATATATATATATATATATATATATATATATATATATATATATATATATATATATATATATATATATATATATATATATATATATATATATATATAATTGACGATAGGAAGGTGGCCCTGGAACAGCTAACCTATGATCTTTTTCAAATTTCTAACTGATGCATAGAAGTACGGTCGTTTTCAATGTCTCAAAAGCTCAGTTCTTCCATCTTTCTATTCGACCTTATTTTCTATAGAACTATGACTACTACTTCGAAAACGCAAACACAAGTCTTCGTCCTTAATATTCTCAGTGTTTCTTTTTTCTCATGATCTTTCTTTCTTAACTACCTCTTTTTCTAAACAAGCTTCAAAGAGGTTGGGTGTTCTGAGGCGGCTTCATAATCTTCCCGTCAATAAAGTTGCATTTTAATATGGGTGTTGTTCTTCTCTGTATGGAGTGTGAAGTCTGAAACATACTCCCATTTATTTACTTTCCCTACATTCTTTGAATTGCACACCCTCAAAAGCAATGTGTCAGTACATGTCGGCCTTTCATTTAGCCCTTGTCTTTCATATAATTTTCCAACCCTTTTCTCTTTTACCTTTATTTATATATATATATATATATATATATATATATATATATATATATATATATATATATATATATATATATATATATATATATATATATATATATATATATATATATATATATATATATATATATATATATATATATATATATAACTTCTATAAATCTGCCTTTCCTCCTCTTATTCGCTCTGATGGTTCTATAGCTAATTTTCCCTCTGAAAAGGTTAATCTCTTCGGCCTCCTTTTCTCATCTAATTCCACCCTGCTCGATTCTGACATCCCTCCTCCTATTCCTTCTCCTCTCAGGTATCCAATGTTTCTACCTGCAATTACTCATGATCGGGTGCATGGGATCCTTAAATCTATGAACGTCAGGAAGGCCAGTGTCCCGGATGGCATTCCCCTTCGTGTTCTGAGAGTGTGTGCTTCCGAGTTAGCGCCTATGCCTTAATTCAATACTTTCCCTCTATGCTGGAAGCGCGCATTTGTTCAATCGATCCCGAAAAAAGGTAGTCGCTCTGACCCTTCCAACTATCGACCTATAGCTCTCACTTGTGTTCTGTCTAAAATTTTTGAAACTCTCCTCAACTCTCATTTCCTGAATCATTTGGAGTCTCATTCTCTTCTCTCAGATCATCAGTATGGCTTTCGACGTTCAAGGTCAACTGGTGACATACTTTCCTATCTTACTGATCTATGGTCTTCTGCCCTTAGGGATTTCGGTGAGTCTTGTGTGGTGGCGCTTGACATAACCAAGGCTTTTGACCGGGTATGGCATGTGTCGCTGCTCTCCATGCTCCTTTCCTTTGGGTTTCCTCCTTCCCTTTGCTTACTCTTGTCTAGTTTTCTCTCAGGCCGTTCCATTTCGGAACTTGTAGATGAAGCGACCTCTTCCTCTTTTTCTGTCAACTGTGGTGTTCCTAAAGGTTCAGTTTTATTTCCAACTTTATTCTTACTTTTCATTAACGATCTTCTCAACTGCAATTCTAACTCTGTTCACTTTTATGCTGACGACACAACTCTACATTCTTCTACTCTTTTCAAATCTGCTCCCTCTTTTGCTTCTAGAGTTCCTTCTCATCTTCAACTTTCCGATTCTATCCTTGCCGATCTGGATGGGATTTCCCTGTTGGGTCATACCAACCTTGTGAAATTCAACTCTTTAAAAACTCAACTTCTTCACATCTCCCTCTCAAAAACACCTCCAAACTTTCCTATCCTCTTCGATGGCTCTCTCGTCTCACCTGTAAATAACATTAATATTCTTGGTCTAAACATAAACAATAAACTGTCTTGAAAATCACATATCATAACAGTTGCTAAAGCGGCCTCAAAGAAGCTGGGAGTTCTGTTCAGATTGCGAGAATTTTTTTCTTCTGAGCAGTTACTCCAAATATATAAGGGTCTTATTCGCCCTTGTGTTGAGTAATGTTCTCAAATTTGGGGGGGGGGCTCCGGCTCCTCCTCTCTTTTGGATAAGGTTGAGTCTAAAGCTATAAGATTAATTAACTGTCCTCTACTTTTAAACTCTCTTGATCCCTTATCTCTGCGACGTGACGTTGGAGCACTACCTCTTTTCTATAGGTACTACAATGGCAGATGCTCGAGGGAATTGGCTTCTTGCATTCCTCCACCGTTGCGTCGTCCTCGCTGCACAAGGGGTGCTCAGCTTTCGCACCAATTTTGTGAGGATGTAGGAACCCCATGCTAGCCCGTTGTAGTGCCTCCTTCTTTCCAGCCTCTTCTGTTCTGTGGGACTCTCTACCATCATCTATTTTTCCTCTTGTATTTAATCTTCCACTCTTTAAGGCTTCCGTCTGTGCCCACCTGAAGAATGTACTTTAGGTGTGTTTGAATGAGTTTTCTTCCCTCTTGTGTGTGCCCCCTCCATGAAAAGAGCTCTGCCAGTGAGTGGTGGCGATCCGTAAAAAAAAAAAAAAAAATAAAAAAAAATAAAAAAAAATAAAAAAATATAAATATATATATATATATATATATATATATATATATATATATATATATATATATATATATATATATATATATATATATATATATATATATATATATATATATATATATATATATATATATATATATATATATATATATATATATATATATATATATATATATATATATATATATATAAATAAGCAGATTCCTACTTGAGGTGTAAAAAAATAAAATAAAATAAATGTTAACGACAAAGAGACCCACAATGCCAAACCAACGCAAATTTCTCATACAAGAACATACCAAAGCTCTAAAGTTGGGGGATTAAATTTGGTAGGAAACGCAAAAGATAAAAGTATTGCACAGGACATTGATCATCAGAAAGAAAAAGCACAACAGTAAACAAGCCTGGAGTTTCCAATGTCCACACAAAAGACACTTCACCTCTTGTGCAACGAAGCGTCGTAAAGGTCGTGGCATAAGAGTATTCCTTTAACTTCAGCACTTGCCGCTATAGTACCTATAGAAAAGCAATAAAGCACCAGTTTCAAGTAGCAAAGATTAAAGTCAAGTGAAGTGGAAATTATAGAGCAGTTTATATGCCTTATGGCTTTTGACTCAATTAATAGACAGGTGAAACTTTAGACTCCCCAGAAATGAAAGTACTCCATAGAAGGGCAAATGATATCCTTGTATCCTACCTAAAGAAGAGAAAAACAAATTCCCAGCCACTTTACAATCGTGATATATGGTGATGTGATATGAAGTTTCCAAACTTTTTTTTTTTTAAGGCTATGAATGTTTATATTATCAATAGGATAGTGCGGAGCCATCGAGAGAGATAGAAGAGTTTAGAAGGTGTCTTTGAGAGGGAGATCTGTAGAAAGGGCATTATTACTAGTTTTGAATGTCAGAATTGTGTTCACTTTCTGACAACTAATTTTTAATTTTTTTTTTAAACAAAAGAAGAGATTGCAAAATTGACATCAGCGTTGAATAGATATCAATGAAAAACACAAGAAAAGTAGTAAAGATCCTAATAAACATCAGTATTATTACATACATACTGGATGTAGAAATAACTGAATTACTAAAAAAATAAGAGATTAGCAATGTTTGCACAATTAATTTTAAAGTATTAAATATTGAGTTATAAGTGTTCCATATTTATAAAAAGTATATTGTTTCCAGTTACTCAAAGTGTCATTTTTTTCGGATAAAGAAAATTTATTTAAACTTTTTATTTTATGATAATTGTTATTGTAAAAAAAAATGTAACCACAAGCAGTCTAATGTATCTTTCCAACCAAATGTTTTTGACCATTCAAGATTTTATTTATATGAAAGAAATTGAAAACTTTGAAAAATTAACCTTAAAAAGTGATAAGAATAAGTACTACTTCTTTAACTAGATAGAATATTAGCCTTGTTTCGTAATTAGGGAAAAATAACTTTACATTAATATTTGAAAGAAAAAAAATGAAACTTTTTTTTTTTTAATTCTGTTAAGCCAACCTCGAAAACAAATACTTTATAAAATTTTGGTTGTATCATCATTCTAAAAGTATGCAAGGTCAAACTGATTTATCATCAAATCTCTCTCACCTGCGAATATTGACGCAAATTATGTAATGAACAAAACTTTGAATAAATCTGTATTTGAATTAATCACTTTACCATTGGACCAATTTTGAGATTTTTAAAAACAGAAAAACTGGTTCTAATAAGATAGATGATAAAGTAGTTAATTCAGATGAAGACAATTTCTATCATACAACACACAAAAAAAAATCAAGTCCTTATTACATTTACTTTCTAGGTAACTTAGGTTGCTTCTACTTGTCAGCTAGAACTACTAATGAACTGAATGTTTTCAAATTAAGAATTGAGGTATATTTTCTTTATTTATTTTTCACACTTTTCATATCTCATCTTTTCTTTAATTTTATTGCTATTTTTTCCACTCAATCATTAATAATTTTTACTTCTAGCCCTAAAATTTCTGACCTTAACACTACTAATGAATATCTAAAACTGCCAAAAAAATTAAAATACAAACTTACATTCTCAGAATTTTTTTGAGGGGTTTATTCTCCAATAATAGGTATAGTAATAGGCAATTCTTCCATGATAATAATGAAGGACAATGCTTCACTTTGCAGATCTAAATGGAAAATAATACAATTATATATATATATATATATATATATATATATATATATATATATATATATATATATATATATATATATATATATATATATATATATATATATATATATATATATATATATATATATAATATGGAAATAATTTTTTTTTTTTTAATATTTTGTAATTATGAGAGAAAAAATTTAAATTAAACGGTTCCAGTTTACCTTTATTATAATTATTTTGCACTTGTGGCTAAGGAAAAAAGCAATATCTGATTCTTAAGTGTGCAAGAAGAAAATGATATATGAAGAAAATGAAATTGGAAATATAAAATATTTATAGGACATTAAAACTCCTTTTTGTATAATGTAACAACTAATATTTTAATATTTTGTAGTCATTTGTATGCTACTTGCCAATTTATGTTTTTTGGGGTAAAAGAATATTTAAAATATCATAGCATTTTTGTGAAGAAAAAAAACATTTTACTTTGATCAAAGCCTCTGTTTTCGAGCCAGAAATTATTTCAATGACAAGATCTGGTAAAAGTTTATTTTTGGAAGATTTAAAGATTTCTTTTGGTTACATGAAGGATCAATTAATTTGGTATCTTACAAAGTTGAGAAACAGAGTGCATGATACATACTTTTCAATTTGTATCATTGTAATATCCACATTATTGTATTAAGATATTTTGAATCTGTTCCTTGTGTTGTAAAGAAGTGAAATTTAAGAAAAATTATTTGTTTGGAATAAGTCAAAATTTTAAAAACTATTCATTTATTTTTCCTTACTTTCAAGTTTAGGGGGTAATATTGTTCTATACAACTATATTTTGGGATAATGCTCAAGAAAGTTTATATATATATATATATATATATATATATATATATATATATATATATATATATATATATATATATATATATATATATATATATATATATATATATATATATATATATATATATATATATATATATATATATATATATATATAATTCATTACTCTAAAACTAAAAACCATAAAAAACAAAAAAATATCTGAATAACAAATTTCCTTATTTAAATGAATAGAAATTGTTAAAATAAGAAGGCACAATTCAATACAGAAATGACATTTCTTATGAGTTTTATTTAGACTAAATATATTAATAGTCATATAAAAGTTTATTAATTAGGATTACAATTAAATTTAAAGTAGAAAACTTAATTTGTAATTAGCAATGAAGAGATATGCCAAGGAATCTTACCTTTATTTTATTTGTTAAGATTTTTCTTACATATGAGCATATGTTTTTTATAATATATAAAATTAATTTATAAAAATGTTTTCCTCTGAAAAAGTAATATATATATATATATATATATATATATATATATATATATATATATATATATATATATATATATATATATATATATATATATATATATATATATATATATATATATATATATATATATAGGAACAACAAAACTGATTATTAATGTTTTTCATATTTTTTTTACTAAAATTCAATATGAATTCGAATGCATATTTGATTGAGATCATGGAATTTTTCCTAAAGTTATTAAAAAGACATTTAATGATTGTGATATTTGCAGACCCAAAGGATTAAAATAATCAGGGAAAAATGGTTTTCAAAAAATGTTAGATTACACAACAAATAAACTGAATATTGTTCTAAATTACTTAACTTGATCAAGAGAAAATGAAACATCAAAGTATTTTTTTATATCCAACAATTTTGTAGCTGAGCATGGGAATAATTTAAAAATTTTTGTTTTATCCCATGCACAGCAACAAAATGGTTAATGCAAAAAAATCTTTCTAAATCAAAACTATGAATCTCACCCAGCTCTGTAAAAAGTTTTTTATACCCAATCATTTTAGTACCGTGCACAAGAAAATTTAAAAAAATTGTAAAAATTTTCCCATGCATAGCAACAAAATAGTTGGATAAAAAATAAAATTTTTGGAGGTTGTACAGTTAGGCAAGACACATATATTTTATTTAGAAATTTTTTTTGTATACCTAACTATTTTGCTGCTGTACATGGGAAAATTTTTACAATTTTTCCCATGCACAGCACCAATATGATAGGGTACACAAAAAATTATACTAAGTAAAAAATGCATATTTCATCTAACTGTACAACCTCTAAAAATTATGTGCAGATTAGTAAAAGAATATAATAGGAACAGCAAATTTTTCTGGTTTTATTCCGTGTGGTGGTTAGTTTTACAGCATCTTTGAACAAATATCCTTCAAATCCTCTAAGTTCAATTGTTATGTACAATATATTTTTTGGGGAGGACAGATCTTAGAAAATTTTTTATAATTTTGTCAAAAACAACCTACCAAAAAGGGGGGAAAAATTATTTTTTGTGTTGTCATTTATTAAACTACTTTTATAAAAGCATTGAAATATGAAGACTATTCTAACAAAAAAATCCAAAATCAAGAATATAAAGATTCTTTCCTAAAAAAAAAAATTTACTCTTGTGAGTGGTTAGTTTTACCCTGTTTTACAGTATATATATATATATATATATATATATATATATATATATATATATATATATATATATATATATATATATATATATATATATATATATATATATATATATATATGAAGCAGTATGCTCACATATAAGCTATTTTTATTCTTTTTTTGTTTAGGTGCCTAAAGAGCCATAATTCGCTAGGTTAGGCCTATCAGCTTGCTTTAGGCATAGATTTACTCTTCAAGTCAAGGTTAGTAAGTCAAACTAGTTTGTCAGATTTAATAATTTATAAGATCTAACCAACTATTTGATTTAACCTAGACTGGACTTGAAGAGTAAATCTTTCCTTATGGCCTCTGGATAGGCATAACCTAGCCAATTCTATCTCAAATTAAAAAAAAAAAAATGCAAAAAAGATAACAGCCTAAGAACAATATGGCAACCTGGTATTCAAGTATTTTTCGAAAATAAAAGACAGTCAAAAAACAATCGCTTCACCATTCAGAGTAAACGTATAGCTTCCTTATTTTATTTTATTTTTAAATGAAACACAGTCAAAAAACAATCTCTTCACCATTCAGAGTAAACATATAGTTTCCTTTTTTTTTTGTTTTGAAAATGAAACAGTCAAAACACAATCGCCTCACCATTCAGAGATTTTTACAATTTTTTTAAATTTTCTTGTGCACGGTACTAAAATATATATATATATATATATATATATATATATATATATATATATATATATATATATATATATATATATATATATATATATATATATATATATATATATATATATATATATATATATATATATATAGGTAATTGTTTGGTTCATGATGGAAAATGAATAGTATTTAAACTACAATCACAAAATTTAAAGAAAAATCAATTAAGGAGGTCCTAATTAAGACCTGAAGAACAAAAATATTTAATAATGTCATTCACAGTAGTGTATTATTTTGTACGAGGTTCTCACTCTACCAGGTTAACTGAAACTAACAACATACCTATGAGTTGCAACTTCAACTGGAACTACGCATAGCAACACTACAAGATTACTACATGAGAGAAAGTAATGAAATTGCAAACAAAGTTTATAGCTATTCCGAGGAAAAAAAATTATATATATATATATATATATATATATATATATATATATATATATATATATATATATATATATATATATATATATATATATATATATATATATATATATATAGCAAACTAATTTTTTGGTAGGTTAGGCCTATTTATTTGCCATTAGGTGTAGATAATGAAGTGGGTTTTTGGTTAGGTCTATTGCTGGTAATTTGGCATAATTTTACCCTTTAAGTTCAGGTTAGGTTAAGTCAAACTAGTTTCTTAGATCTAACAAAATAGTTCAACTTAATCTAACCTGGCCTCTAGAAACTCGTAGGATATGTTATTTCATTTCAAATCCCTACATGTAGTTCCAGTTAAAGTTGCAACTTGTAGGTACATTATTAGTTTCAACAACCCGCTTGAGCGAGAACCTTTTACAAATACTCCACTACTGTGAATGACACAATTATCCTAAAATAATATATTTGATTTGTATTAACTCTTTAGTGGTAATTTTTATATTTTATCATCCCTCACAGGTCAGGGGTAGAAATATCAGTACATATATTTTTAAATGTCACACATTTTAAAAATTTTTGGGGGAAGAGGGGAATTTTTTATTTATTTATTGCTCCATAGGGTTTCATCTTGATATCCGTAATTCATCTGGCTTTAAATTTTGTTCACTGAAACTGTAGCTTAAAAGATTTTTTACCAAAAATTAAACAATCCATATAAAGCTTCAAGGTATGAGAAATGTCTTTGAATTTTACATTGTGATTAAGTAATATATTTATATTAATATGAATTATTGCAAGGCATTAGTGGTTTCTACTATAAATTTCATCAAAAACACAGAAACCCTGAAGTAAAACAATTACCCCTTTCATCAAATCAAACATCACCAACCATGCTTTAAAATGCACTTCATCTTTTCCACTTGATTGTATATAATTTACAATTGTATTATATGAGCATAAAATTTTCAGACATCATAGATTTCTAACATTAGGTAAAAAACAATGATTTTAAATATCCAACAAGATCCTAAAAATACCTTTAATGTGTATGGAAAAATATAGGCATTATACTTCCCAACACCATTGTAATATTATGATTTGCTTAATCGTTTGCATGGTAAAAGTTGGGTATGAGACATGCCATTCAAAGTAAAAATTGCAATTTTTGCACTTTTTGACTTTGAAATTCTAGATATGTTCTGGTGGTTTCTAACTTTATTTTCTTTATTAGGTAAACAAACTAATATAAAGATTTCACACTCCAATGAGACCCTAAAGTAATCCTTTAACTATCTTAAAATACTAAGTTAGACTTAAAATATGTTGGCCTCCCTAAGTTCAGACCTCATAAGATCTTTGGGGTTGAGTTAATTAGCTACTGTGAATATTTATGAGCATACTGGGGCACGTAAATAACAATTTAAAGTTTATTGAAATAGTCACAATAACTTAAGCAAACATGCCATGTACAATTGGGCTTAGTTTTATTTTTCTTTGCATGAGTGAACTGATGACTAGGGATAGGATACACCCAGCCTTTCGTACATTGTATTAGTATTGATATTGTTATTATTTGTTTGGACTGGGACAGTCTCGATAGGCCCTTGTGGCTTCTAACTGTCTCTATTTTCCTATGTTCCTATGTTCCACAAGCTTAGGGTACATTCTCAATAGGACTTACACCGAGGCAAATTTTAAAATATGCTAATAAATTAAATACAAATTAAAAAAAAAATCATATACAGTATATACATTTGAGTTATATTAAATAAAAACCACTAAAACTTATATAAATAAAAAATGTAAAGCACACTCCATTCTGCATAACATTTAAAACAAAACAAACAAATAAATAGGTGACGTCATTCCACAAAAGACAAATTATTTTTTGAAATACTCCTAAGTTTTCACTAAATATTCTTCAATAAATACCCCAATTCCACCAATAACTGAGAATTTGATGTTTACACCTAAGTTTTCAAGAAATGTGTAAGCGAATTTCTAGGCGACACCAACTTTAGAATTATTATTATTATTATTATTATTATTATTATTATTATTATTATTATTATTATTATTATTATTATTATTATTATTATTATTATTATTATTATTATTATTATGATGTCATATCATTTACTATGATAAATCTCCTTAAAAAAAAAATAAATGTTAAATTGTTTAGTGGTGTTGTTAAATCAAAGCCTTCAGTGTAGTTCCGCACAAAAACTCACACACCATTGAACAGAATTCTAAAAAGTTTTCAAACTATTCGTATTAGTACCAAAGTTTACCTTATTAGTACTACAATAGCACTCCCGTATTTATAAAGCTTATTTCAAAAGGGCAGAAAAATGCAAATGAAACTTTGTTTTAATCTGCGATCTATCTCGAAAAGCCAAACAAAAATTCAAATGCTACGCTAAGCACAACTGATTTTACTGAATTTCAAAAACTGAAACCGTTATTTAATTGTTAATAATGCCTGAAAATTGTATTAAGTTTTGTTAAGTAGGAAAAAAGTTATTTATAAAAATGTGAAAAATATATAAAAATGCCTCATACAGCAAATGGCAAACCAAAAACAAAATTTCAAAAATGATGCCTCCTAGATTTCATAAATGCTTGGCTTGAGTAGGATTAATTAAAATTATGATATCTGAGCATGATAAGTTAATTAAAATATTAAATTGCAAATAAAATATTAAAGATTTTCAAAAGTTAGGTTAGGTTAACCTAACCTAAGGTTGAATTAGGTTATATTATGTTTAATCAGGGGCGTAAATAGTAATTTTGTTACCCGGGGCAAAATTTTAGACTGGCGCTCCCCCCCTTCCTCTAATTTTCCTATATGCTTGTCTTATTTTGCTATCCTTCATATATATATATATATATATATATATATATATATATATATATATATATATATATATATATATATATATATATATATATATATATATATATAGAGAGAGAGAAGAGGAAAGAGAGAGAGAGAGAGAGAGAGAGAGAGAGAAAAGTTAAGAAATCAAAGTTTTATGCCCCCCTCTTTCGAAAGCTGTCGATATGTCTATAAAATATAGCGCCACAGCAAAAGATTTATCGAAATGCCGAAAAGCAGTGAACTGAGGGTTGGAGAGAAGAAAAAGATCGTCAATAGAACGTTTTTCACGAAAATCATATTTTCAATCATATTGTGATGTTCTAAATCTTCCTGAACAGGACAGATTCGATAGTTTAGAAAGACCGGAGGTTAATTAAAAAAATAGGAGAACAGTAAGGGATCTGAGAACGGTCTCCTTATTCGGCCCAATACTTAATGAACGCATGATTCCAGCAAGAAGGTCAAAGCAGAAAGTCAGAGGCACGTATTTTGAAAATCACAGGAGGTGATGGACTGTACAAATTCTTCGTGTTAAAGCTCAGAGAGAGCAGAATTAGAAAAAAATTACAGTATTTGGTATAAATAAGTTGGAGGGGTTGAAGAAGGAGGAATAGCTCCGTAATCGTCTAAGGTGGAATTAGAGGAAAATGTTTTGGCGTAGAGTTCAGTTTAGCAGAAGGCAAGACCGCAGTTGTGTCGTTAAAAAATATAAGATAAGTAAAAGAGAAAGGCATAGTTTGTCGATATTCTTTTTATAAAATCCCAGAAAATGCATATTAATGATCTTCTCAGCTGTTCATCTAACCCTATCCATTCATATGCCGATGATTCAACCCTCCATTCTTCTACTCATTTCAAATCTGCTCCTTCCTTTGCATCTAGAGTTGCCTCTCGTCTTCATCTTTCCGATTCCATTCTTGCAGATCTGGATAGAATTTCTCAGTGGGGTCGTCTCAACCTTGTGAAATTCAACTCTTTAAAAACTCAACTTCTAGAAATCTCCCTCTCAAAGACACCTCCTAACTTTCCTATTTCATTTCGATGGTTCTCCCATCTCTCCTGTCGACAATATAAACATCCTTGGTCTTCACATAAACAAAAAAATGTCTTGGAAACCTCATATCACAATGGTTGCTAGGGCAGCCTCAAAGAAGCTGGGAGTTCTGTTTAGACTGCGAGAATTTTTTTCTTCCTCGCAGTTACTCCAATTATACAAGGGTCTCATCCGCCCTTGTATGGAGTACTGCTCTCATATCTGGGGTGGCTCAGGTTTCACCCGTCTTTTGGATAAGGTTGAGTCAAAGGCTAAAAGACTTATAAACTGTTCCGCTCTTTCTAATTCACTTGACTCTTTATCTTTGCGACGCGACGTTGGTGCCTTGTCTCTTTTCTATAGGTACTACAGCGGCAAATGCTCGAGGGAACTATCCACCCGTATACCTCCACCTTTACGTCGTCCTCGTAGCACAAGGGGTGCATTGTCTGCACATCAATTTTGCGTTGACATAGGCAACTAAAGGCTTGTCCGTTGTGGTGCCTCTTTCTTTCCTGCCACATCTGTTCTGTGGAATTCTCTCCCATCTTCTGTATTTCCTGCCGAATTTAATCTCAATTTCTTTAAGGCCCGCGTCTGCGCACACCTAAGAAATTTGCGTTAGATGGGTCCTACAGGGGTCGTTTTAATCTTTAATTATTATTGTTATTATTATTTTTATTGTTTTTATTCTTCTACTTTACTTTTATTTTTCTGACACCCCCTCCTTGAATAGGGCTATGCCCGTGAGTGGTGGTGATGTGAAAAAAAAAAAAAAAAGTGAGAGCTACAGGTCGATAGGTGGAAGGATCAGAGCGATTACCTTTTTTCGAGGCCGGCTGAACAAATTCGCGCTTCCATCATTGAGGAAAAGTATTAGTATTAAGTCATGGAGAGTAGAGCTGAACGAGGACAGGCGTTAGCTCGGAAGCACACTCCCTCCGAACACGAGTGGGAATGCCATCCGAGTCACTGACTTTCCTTACGTTCATAGATTGATTTCAGGATCCCATGCACCCGATCATGAATAACACTAGTAGAGATATGGGATACCTGAGAGGAGAAGGAGTAGGAACAGGGATTCCTGAATCGAGAAGGGTGGAATTAGATAAAAAAAAGGAGGGAATATTAACTACAGAACCATCAGAGTGAATTAGAGGGGTAAAGGCAGATTTATAGAAATTATGAGATGAAGGAACTTTTATGAAAACCAAATAATAAAAAGTAAAAAAAAAAAAAACAAAAAAAAACTAGAATTTATTAAAACCTAAGTTGAATTCTTACAGGAAAGATTATAATAAATAAGATAAAACATATTCATCAAAACAATCCTGAAAAATATTTAATCTCTTTTGACAATTTGATCTTGGCTTCACTTCTCAAGTTATTACGGAGATGCTGACTGTCTTATCTTCACTTCTCTCTGCTCCGCTCGGGCTACCGAAATGAGCATTTATCTCTGAGAGAGTCTTGCCTTTTGTTTCAAATACTATAAATATAGAAAATAGTAGCGACAGAATGCAGAATCCACCATACATCCAATAGACGCCATAATCGTATATCAAGTCCTGTTTATAAATATATATATATATAT
>SEYY01010708.1:15000-17500 GCA_009176605.1 Armadillidium nasatum
GAGGAGGTATGCGACGAGAGAGTTCAGAAGAGCAGTGTCCATTGTAATAGCGATAGTATAGAGAGAGTGACGCAACAATTCGACGGGCAGAAAGAGATTGAAGAGAGTTTGTAAGAGCAGGAGAGTTGATGAGACGAAATGCCCTAGACTTCCTTCTCTAGGAGAGCTGTATGTGTGGAACCACCCCAAATGTGTGAAGCATACTCCATACAGCGGCGAACAACACCCCTATACAGAGCAAGCAACTGGGGTGGAGTGAAGAAATACTGAAGGCGCCTCAGAACACCCAAACCTCTTAGAAGCTTGTTTAGAAAGAGAGGTAATGTGATCTTTCCAAGAAAGATCACGAGAAAAGGAAACACCGAGAATATTAAGAACAGATGAAGGTCTGAGTTGAGTGTTTTCGAAGAAGATATCATAGTTGTGTGGAAGATTGTGTCGAGTAGTGAGATGGAGGAATTGAGTTTTGGTGGCATTGAAACAACCATGTTCTCTCTGCCCCAATTAGAAATACGAGATAGATCAGAGGTCAGCTGCTCCAAGGCAACCCTCCTTGCATCTAGTAACTGTTGTTGAGGAGGGGCGCCTTTCAAAATTGAAAAGAGTAATGAAGGGTCGAGTCATCAGCATAGGTGTGGATAGGAGATGAAGTAATAGAGAGAAGGTCATTAATGAAAAGTAGAAAAAGTGTTGGAGATAGGACAGATCCTTGAGGAACACCACTATTAGTAGATTTAAAGGAAGAACGGTGGCAGTCTACAACTGCTATAGAACGATCAGAAAGAAAATCAGAGAGAAGGTCACAGGGAGAAGGATAGATTCCGAAAGAGGGAAGTTTGGAAATCAAAGCTTTGTGCCAGACTCTATCGAATGCTTTCGATTTATCTAGCGCAACAGCAAAAGATTCACCAAAATGCCGAAGAGCGGAGGACCAAGAGTCAGAGAGAAGGGAAAGGAGATCACCAATAGAGCGTTTCTTACGAAAGCCATACTGGCGATCAGAGATAAGATTAGAAGAATTGAGATGTTTCCAAATCTTCCTGTTAAGGATAGATTCGAAAACTTTAGAAATAACGGAGGTTAAGGAAATAGAACGATAGTTAGAGGGTTGAGAGGGGTCCCCTTCTTCGGCACAGGCTGAATGAGCACACGTTTCCAGCAAGAAGGGAAGGTTGAAGTAGAAAGACATAGACGAAAAAGTTTACCAAGGCAGGGTGCAAACTCGGAAGCACAAGTTTTGAGAACCACAGGAGGGATACCGTCAGGACCGTACGCCTTCTTAGTGTTAAGCTCAGAGAGAGCAGAAGTGACGTCTTTAGAAGAAATTATAATTTTAGGCATAAATGAGTTGGAGGGGTTGAAGGAGAAGGAACAGCTCCGGAATCGTCTAAGGTTGAGTTAGAGGCAAAAGTTTGAGCGAAGAGTTCAGCTTTAGAAGGCAAAACGGCAGTTGTACCGTCAGAAGATACTAGAGGAGGGAAAGAGGAAGAAGCAAAGTTAGAGTTGACATTTTTTGCAAAATGCCAGAAAGGGCGTGAGGAAGTAGAACCAGAAAAGATTGTTGCATTTTAAAGCGGAGAAAGGAGTTTTTAGTATTATGGAGAATAGATTTTGCACGATTCCGGGATGAAATATAAGTTGAATGAGTTTCAGGAGTTTGAAGACGAAGGTAATTCCTGAAGGCAGCATCCCTGTGGCGAATAGCACGAGAACAAGCAGAGTTAATCCAAGGTTTGTTAGGTTTAGTAGAAGGGAAAGAATATGGAATGTACGCCTCCATGCCAGAGAGAATCACCTCGGTTATGCGCTCTGCACACTCAGAGGGACCCCTCCCACGGAAACAGTAATCATTCCATGGAAAATCAGAGAAGTACAACGGCAAGTCAGACCAGTTAGTAGCACCGAAATTCCAGAAACGCCTCCTCGCCGAAGGCGGGGGCCGTTCTTGCGAAAGACTTGAAGAGACAGGACAAGATACAGAGATAAGAAAGTGATAGGATGAACCCAGAGGAGGAAAGAGTTTAACAGTGTATGGAGAAGGATAAGAAGTTAGGAAAAGATCAAGTATGTTGGATTCATCACCAAGGCGATCAGGGATACGGGTAGGGAGATGCACCAACTGCTCAAGGTTGTTCTGGATAGAAAATCGGAAGGCGAGTTCACCAGCTGGATCGTGAGAACTAGATGAAAGCCATTGACGGTGGTGAACATTGAAATCACCTAATATGATGATTTCGGAGAAAGGAGAAGAAGAAAGAATGTGTTCTATTTTGGAGTTAAGATAGTCGAAGAATTTTGGATAGTCTGTAGAATTAGGAATAAGTAGACAGAGCATATAAATTTAGTTGTAGAGTTGCAAGAAAGTTTAAGCCATAGAGTAGAGAATTCAGAAGACTCCAAATTAGAGACACGAGAGACAACATCGTTGCACACATAAGCGCAACATCCGCCTTTGGCTGAAAATTGAGGATAGAGACAGTAGGAGGGAACAGAGTAAGGC
>SEYY01010709.1:0-7500 GCA_009176605.1 Armadillidium nasatum
AAAATTAGGAGATGTATTATCTTCCCTCGCTCCGATTTCACAAGGAATGCCTCAGGGATAAATTTTGGGTCCTATATTATTTCAAATATATACAAACGACTTCGAAAACTGTCATAATCCTCTACATTCTCAATACGCTGACGATACCGCTATTTTAGTTTCAGACCATAATATATATACCCTAAACACAAAAGTAAATAACTTATTAGAGAATGTTGTAAAATGGGTAGAGGCTAACAGGCTTTCTCTGAATCTCCAGAAAGCACAATTCTTAGTAATGACAAACGTTAAAAAATCAATCAAGCTAAATGTTATGTCAAAGGACACAATCATAAATCGAGCCACATCTGCAAAACTATTAAGATTTATTTTCGGTGAGAAACTCTCCTTCAAAAAACACATCAATAGTCTTATTAACAAACTTGCATATACTACCTATGCATTCCTAAAGATAAAAACTTTATATCAAAATATATACTAAAAAATCTATATTACAGCCTTGTTTACTCACACCTGCCTGTATGGGGATGTGCTAGTGCATACTTGCTACAATCCTTAATAACACTACATAAAAAATAACTCGCATATTATCTGGATTTTCACGATTACTATGAACAGTAGAAGATACTGGGCCCCATTCTGGCAGACTTTTTCATTTACCACCTAGAATCATCCTACCTTTCAGTATCTTCTTCTGTCACTCCCTCTATATTTTATAAAAAGGTATGTAGATGATATATTTTGCCCATTTCCTTCCGCTGATCAAGCACAAGGCTTTTTGTCCTACATCAACACCCTACACCCCAACATACGTTACAACATAGAACTAGAACAACATAATACTCTCGCTTTTCTTGATACCTCCATCAGGAGAACACCTCACAACTTTCTCACATCTGTATTCCGAAAACTTTCCTTTCTCCCGTCTTACCAATTTCTATAGTGCCTCTCCTTACAAATATAAAATCAACACCATCCTCACATTTATACATAGGGAATATAACCTTTCATCAACGATCATCGTATCTTAATTTACATTCTGAATTCAATTTCTCCAAAACCTCTTCAAAACACATACTTCCCGCTAAATCTGGTTTCTAAGCATATTTTTAATTTCCTAAATGCAAAATATCATCCTTCTACTCCATCTAGCACAGCGTCAAAAAAGATTATTTACTTTAAATTCCCTTACCTCGACCAGTCCACCATTTCTCTCACATCCAAACTACGTAAATCACTCTCTCATCACTATGCCCACCTTGACCTCCGGTTTACCTACAGCACTAATTCTTAAAAAATTTCTTCCTTCTTTCCTTTAAATCTCTCTTCCGTTTCCACTTAGATCGTCAGTTGTGCATAAATACTCCTGTCCCTCTTTATACGAAGGGCTACATTGGCTCCACAACAAGACTTTTAATTAAGAACCAGCATTCATGAGCACCAAGGTCTCTCACATCGAACTTCTTTCACTATCACCTCTCCCTCACATTCAAACATTCGTTCTCATAATCACTCCTGTGGTACATTTTCTCTTCCCCAGCACTTTCCATTCTAGATTCTGCCTCAGATACAGTCTCCTTACTCATTTTGGTGTCCATATACAATTCAAAATAAACCAGACCTCAACAGTAACCAACAAGCTCATCCCATGCACATTCTTTACCTACCTATACGCATGCCATACATCCCCCATGGTTCTTACACACATTTTACATTTGGATCCTTTCTCCTGATCCCCCTTCCCTCCTTTTTTCTGATTGGTTTACTCCTTCCTCTCAGCAGTGAGATGCCTGGCCGTGATGATATGACTGTTTTCACAATGTCATGTGTATATGGATGTCTGAGGTTTGTGTGGATATAAGTATTATATATATATATATATATATATATATATATATATATATATAATATATAATATATTAGATTATATAATTATATTATATGTCTATTTTTTTTTTTGGGTGTAATGCTTGTGTATGTATGTATATTGCGTTATTGTAGGTATTCATGTGTGTGTATGTTGGGTGCATACATGTATGTTGCATGTTTATGCATGCATGTGTATGTATGTATGTGTACTTGTGTATATATAAGGAGTGTTGTATATGTATATGTGTATTGTATGTGTTTGTATATATGTATGCATTCATATGGAAATATGCACGTATGAATAATGTGAGTAATATGTGTATATGTAGATGTGTGAACATCTTTTGCTATTGCTATGTCTTCCCTCATCTGTACTTTCGATTTGTTTAATTTCATACAACTTACACACTAAAAATTTTAATTACCAACCAACTGTTATTTTATATTCAATCTCAATAGACTATTATTCCTTACAGTTTTCATTTATTATTAGTGTGCTATTTATTTATTAGTTAAAAATTTTTTTTTTTTGTTTTGCTCAATTTCATAGTGTATTAAAAACAATTCTTGTTATGTGATATTGTAACTAATTCCTTTTCAGTTCTCTGATGTGGTTTAATGATAGACCGAACGTCAGACTTTATAATATTAAGAAATGTATAATGTAATTGTTTTCAAAAACCATTGATCATTAAAAGAAATAATAAAAAAAAAACTGGCTATCCTGTTTATAATAAAATTTTGTCATAGTGCACAAATATATATATATATATAATATATATATATATATATATATTTATATATATATAATATATATATAATATATATATATATATATATATATATATATATGTGGTTATATATTTTTTTTTATATTTAAATTTATAATACATACATTTAATATATATTATATATATATATATATATTATATTATATATATATATATATATATATATATATATATATATAGTATATATATATAATATATATATATATATATATATATATATATATATATATATATATATATATATATATATATATATATATATATATATATATATATATATATATATATATATATATATATATTATATACCTTCTTCTAAAGCTGAAACTTCGCCAACTTTTTCCTAATCAACATTAGACGATTCCGAGCTATTCCTCCTCCTCAACCCCCTCCAATAACTTAATATATGTCTAAAATATAATTCTTTTAAAGATGTTATTTCTGCTCTCTCTGAGCTAATACTAAGAAGGCGTACGTTTCTAATGTATTCCTCCTGTGCTTCTAAAACTTGTGCTCGAGCTGCACCTGCCTCGGTAAACTATTTCGTCTTTTTTACTTCAATCTTCCCTTTTGCTGGAAAAGAGCTTCATTCAGCCGGCGAAGAGGACCCCTCTCAACCTCAGCTACCTCCTTTCTTGACTCAGTTCTCTCTAAAGTTTCAAACTATCCTTAACAGAAGATTTGAAACATCTCAACTTTCTAATAGCATCTCAGATCGCAGTATGGCTTTCGTAAATCGCTCTTCTGGTGATCTTTCCTTCACTCTGACTTTGGTAATCCGCTCTTCGGCATTCGGTGAATCTTTTTGTCTGTATCAAAGCCTCGATAGAGTCTGGCACAAAGCTTTGTTCTAAATTTCCTTTTCGGTATCTATCCTTCTCTCTGTGATCTTCTCACTAATTCCGGTCGTTCTATATAGCTGTTGTAGAGGCCACCTTCTTCCTTTAAATCTATATATGGGTTCCTAGATTCTGTCCTATCCCCAAACCTTTCTTCTTTTCATTAATGACCTTCTCTTATACCTCATTTCCTATCCACTCTATGCTGATGACTCCACCTTCATTATCCTTCAGTTGAAAAAGCCACAAACAGCAGTTGATAGACTCGAGAAGGTAACCTTGAGCAACTAACTCTGATCTTTCACTTATTCAAATTGGGCAGAGAAACATGGTTGTTTTCAATGCCTCAAAACTCAATTCCTTCATCTCTACTCGACACAATCTTCCAAACAACTATGATATTTCTTCGAAAACACACAATCAAACCTTCATCTGTTTAATATTTTTGGTGTTCCTTTTCTCGTGATCTTCATGGAAAGATCACATTACTTCTCTTTTAACAAGCTTATAAGAGGTTGGTATTCATGCTCACCCCATTTCTTGCTCTTATAGGTGTTGTTCTCCTTATGAGTATGCGTCGCACATCTGGGGTGGTTCACCATAAGCTCTCCTTGAGAAGGTGGAGTCTAGGGCTTTTCGTTTCATTAACTCTCCTGCTCTTACTTTTTCTTCAATTCTTTTCTTCCCGAATTGTTGCGTCACCTCTTTTGCATCGCTTTACAACTGACACTGTTATTCTGAACTCTCCTCGCATACCTCCTCCATTGAAAAGAGCTCGTGCACACGCCTTTCTACACAGTCTCATCCTTTCTCTGTCAACTCTCAGACCCCAACTTAACCGCTTGCTCAATCGTACATATCCTCTACTGGTAAGTCTGGAAACACACTCCCTTTATCTGTTTCCCAACTTCCTTTGACTTGCATACTTTCAACACCGGTGTCTTGCATGTGGCCTCCTTCGATCTGGTAGATTTTTCCAACTCGGTGGAATTTGGTGGGCCTCTGGCTTTGCCCACCGGGTTTAAATATATTATATATATATATATATATATATATATATATATATATATATATTATATATATAGATATATATATATATATATATATATATATATATAATATGATCAAATACAAGTAGCGTTTGTATAAGGGCAACTTCCGACAAAGTCATTCATAAAATAAAAAAAAAAAAAAAAAAAAATTTGACGGGCTCAAATAGATTTAGACCAATTCCTAAGGAAAGTCGCTCCGCTCCGTCGTCTGGTCAGCTCTGAAAAAGACATTTCAGAGGTAAGTCCCTGTCGATATTGCTGAATAAACCTAAGAATTATTAAACTTTTAAATCTCCAAAACCGTAACAGTAGCGAGATGTGAGAAGAGGCAAAAATGGTGGCCCATGTTTGTTTTACCCTATAAGGACTTTTTCATTCGAAAATGATCTCAATATTCGTAAATGTACTTAAGTTTTCAAATTTGAAAAAAATGCTCATAAATCCAATGCTGATTTTTTTTCTCATTTTCTGTGAGGTAGCGATCAAAAATAAGTTATGAATCTTTTTTATAAAATGCTAAAAAAAAAAATGGAAATTGAGAAAAATTCTCAATTCCTACGAAGTCGATCCTCATATGTTATTTTAACTCCTGAAAAAATGAGTTCAAAAGTAAACGCTCTTTGTCGAGTATGGGTCATTTTCTTAAGTTTAATAGGTGAAAGCCTGTGAAAATTTTAATTCTGAAATATTCTGATCAAGTTTGTGAAGTTTTTAAATTTTTTAACTTTCTTATAATAAAGATCGGCTTGATTTCTAAAACAAGGATTTGGTACCCTGA
This sequence comes from Armadillidium nasatum, assembly GCA_009176605.1. Taxonomy (NCBI): domain Eukaryota; kingdom Metazoa; phylum Arthropoda; class Malacostraca; order Isopoda; family Armadillidiidae; genus Armadillidium; species Armadillidium nasatum. The sequence goes on from SEYY01010709.1 coordinate 5,330, forward strand.
TTCCAAATCTGTATCCCGGTTCTTCTGTATATTACTCTTTTTGAGCTAAAGGCCGACTACATACCAAGTGGTTTGCCGTACTTTGAGCTACAAAGAAAAATTGTAAATTTGGGCCTATTCTCCTCACCATTAGCAGTAGAGAAAAGATACCGTGGTTTCCAAGTTTAAAAGACACTACAATTCAGATATTAAATTTTTTTTCTCTAAATCTCGTAATTTAGAATTTGTAAGAAATCAAAAACCTGATTCGAAAAAAAAAATTAAATTTTTTGGGAGGGGCCATATTCCTAAACGAAGCTCATTAGAAGTCCTGAGATTATTCAGGATTCTGGCTCCAGCATGATGAATCAATTTGCTAGGCGATTTAACGAATATTTAAGTTTAGCTTACATGGCCACCAGGCACACTTAAAATGCCCCAAAAGCTAAATTAATCGTATTTCAGCGTAAGATTCTGATTTTGGAGTCCCAATCCCTCTACGACGTGCCATTTAAGACTTATAAGCCGTTAAAGACTCCAGAAGCTAGTCGATTTTAACCTATGACACAACGTGTCGTATTATAGGCCGACTGTGCCATTAAATATGCGTCCGTGTGCCAGAAAGCAAAATTTGAATTTCCCTGTTCTATTTCACTTATTTAAACCGAACTATAGCGGTTAGAGAATCGGATAATATTTAATTTGATGATCTATGGAACGTACTATCCTAGTTTAAAAATTCAAGGGTATAACTATTATGCTTTTTTAAAAAGAAATTAAAGTCTCAATGAGGGGGGTGAAAGGCCAGTTAGCTGCGTTAAAGCCCAAATGTGTGGAAGCATGATAGATCATCAAATTAAATATTATCCGATTCTCTAACCGCTATAGTTCGGTTTAAATAAGCGGTAGAACAGAGGAAGACAAATTTTGCATTTCAGCACAAGGACTCTTATTTCATGGCACAGTCGGCCTATAATACGACACGTTATGTCATAGGTTAAGATCAACGCACTTCTGGGGTCCCCTTTAAAGGCTTATAAATCTTTAATGGCACTCGTAGAAGGATTGGACTCCAAAATCAGAATTCTCTACCCGAAATACGATTAATTTTTAGCTTTGGGGCATTTTAAGTGTGCAACTGGTGCATGTAAGCTAAATTTAAATTCGCTTAAATCACCTACGCAAATTGATTTCATCATGCTGAGACAGAATATGAATATCTCAGGATTCTATGAGCTTCCGTTTAGGAGATATGGCCCTCTCAAAAATTTAATTTTTTTTTTTCGAAATCAGGTTTTTGATTTCTTACAAATTCTAAATTACGAGATTTAGAGAAAAAAAATTTAATATCTGAATTGTACGTGTCTTTTAGAACTTGGAAACCACCGTGGATATTTCCTCTATCTGCTACGGCTGAGGAGATATAGGCCCCAAAGTTGACAATTTTCTTTCATATTCAAAAGTACGGCAAACCACCTTGGTGTGTATGTCGGCCTTTAGCTCAAAAACAGTAATATACAGAAGAACCGGGATTACAGATTTGGAATCAGGGATCCCAAATCCTTGTATTTAGAATATCAAAGACAAATATTTTTTGATAAGAAAGTTATAAGATTTTAAAAACTTACACAAATTTTATCGGAATTTCAGAAGTTAAACTTATGGTTTCACCACCTATTAAAACTTAAGAAACTGACCCATACTCGACTGAAGACGTATGAACTTTTTGAACTCATTTTCAGGCGTTAAATAACATATAGGATCGACTTCCGTAGAATTAAGAATTTTTCTTAAGTTTTCCATTTTTTTTTTAAAGCATTTTCATAATAAGGCAGTAGAATTTTTTTTGATCGCTACCTCACAGAAAATGAGAAAAAAATCAACTTTTGATTTTATGAGCAATTTTTTTTCAAAATTTGAAACGTTAAGTACATCTTACGATATATTGAGATCATTTTCGAAATGAAAAAGTCCTTATAGGGTAAAACCAATCATGGGCCACCATTTTTGCCTCTTCTCACATCTCGCTAACTGCTACGGTTTTGGAGATATTAAAGTTTAATAATTCTTAGGCTTTACTTCTAGCAATCGCGACAGAGACTTGCCTCTCAAAAATGTACTTTTTCAGAGTCTCGACCCAGAACGACGGCGCCGGAGAGCGATTTTCTTTAGGAACGTGGTTACTAAAATTA
>SEYY01010709.1:10000-17500 GCA_009176605.1 Armadillidium nasatum
ATAAAATTTTATTTTAAAATTTTTTTTTAAAATAATTTTTTTTTTATTATTTAACTATTAATGATCTCAATGATTTTTTGTAAAAACAATTACATTATACATTTTCTTAATATTAAATAAAGTCTGACGTTTCGGTTCTATCATTAAACCATCATCAAGAGAACTGAAAAGGAATTAAGTTATCAATATCACATAACAAAGAATTGTTTTTAACTACACTTATGAAAATTGAGCAAATGACAAAAACAAAAAAAAATTTTAAAACTAAAATAAATAAATAGCACACTAAATAATAAATGAAAACTGTAAGGAATATAATAGTCTATTGAGATTGAATATAAAATAACAGTTGGTTGGTAATTAAAATTTTTAGTGTGTAAGTTGTATGAAATTAAACAAATCGAAAGTACAGATGAGGGAAGACATAGTCCAATAGCAAAAGATGTTCACACATCTTCATATACACATATATACTCACATATATTCACACGTGCATATTTCCATATGAATGCATACATATATACAAACACATACAAATACACATATACATATCATATACATCCTTATATATACACAAGTACACATACATACATACATACACATGCATGCATACATACATACATACATGTATGCACCCATACATACACACACATGAATACCTACATATATACGCATATATACATACATACACATGCACATACACCCAGATATTCATACACACATACATACAATATATATATATATATATAATTATATATATATATATATATATATATATATATATATATATATATATATATATATATATATATATATATATATACAAATACTATATATCCACACAAACTCTCAGACATCCATATACACATGACATTGTGAAAACAGTTATATCATCACGGCCAGGCATCTCACTGCTGAGAGGAAGGAGTAAACCAATCAGAAAAAAGGATGGAGGGGGGATCAGGAGGAAGGATCCAAATGTAAAATGTGTGTAAGAACCATGGGGGAAGTATGGCATGCGTATAGGTAGGTAAAGAATGTGCAAGGGGATGAGCTTGTTGGTTACTGTTGAGGTCTGGCTTTTATTTTGAATTGTATATGGACACCAAAATGAGTAAGGAGACTGTATCTGAGGCAGAATCTAGAATGGAAAAGTGCTGGGGAAGAGAAAATGTACCACAGGAGTGAGCATGAGACACGAATGTTTGAATGTGAGGGAGAGGTGATAGGGAGAGAAGTGCGATGTGAGAGACCTTGGTGCTCATGAATGCTGGTTCTTAAAAGTCTTGTTGTGGAGCCAATGTAGCCCTTCGTACAGGAGGGACAGGAGTATTTATGCACAACTGACGATCTAAGTGGAAACGGAAGAGAAGATTTATAAGGAAAGAAGGAAGAAATTTTTTAAGAATAGTGTTGTAGGTAAACCGGAGGTCAAGGTGGGCATAGTGATGAGAGAGTGATTTACGTAGTTTGGATGTGAGAGAAATGGTGGACTGGTCGAGGTAAGGGAATTTAAAGTAAATAATCTTTTTTGACGCTGTGCTAGATGGAGTAGAAGGATGATATTTTGCATTTAGGAAATTAAAAATATGCTTAGAAACCAGATTTAGCGGGAAGTTATGTGTTTTGAAGAGGTTTTGGAGAAAGTTGAATTCAGAATGTAAATTAAGATACGATGATCGTTGATGAAAGATTATATTCCCTATGTATAAATGTGAGGATGGTGTTGATTTTATAATTGTAAGGAGAGGCACTATAGAAATTGGTAAGACGGTGAGAAAGGAAAGTTTTCGGAATACAGATGTGAGAAAGTTGTGGGGTGTTCTCCTGATGGAGGTATCAAGAAAAGCGAGAGTATTATGTTGTTCTAGTTCTATGTTGTAACGTATGTTGGGGTGTAGGGTGTTGATGTAGGACAAAAAGCCTTGTGCTTGATCAGCGGAAGGAAATGGGCAAAATATATCATCTACATACCATTTTATAAAATATAGAGGGAGTGACAGAAGAAGATACTGAAAGGTAGGATGATTCTAGGTGGTAAATGAAAAAGTCTGCCAGAATGGGGCCCAGTATCTTCTACTGTTCATAGTAATCGTGAGATCCAGAAAATATACGAGTTATTTTTTATGTAGTGTTATTAAGGGTTGTAGCAAGTATGCACTAGCACATCCCCATACAGGCAGATGTGAGTAAACAAGGCTGTAATATAGAATTTTTAGTATATATTTTGATATAAAGTTTTTTTATCTTTAGGAATGCATAGGTAGTATATGCAAGTTTGTTAATAAGACTATTGATGTGTTTTTTGAAGGAGAGTTTCTCACCGAAAATAAATCTTAATAGTTTTGCAGATGTGGCTCGATTTATGATTGTGTCCTTTGACATAACATTTAGCTTGATTGATTTTTTAATGTTTGTCATTACCAAGAATTGTGCTTTCTGGAGATTCAGAGAAAGCCTGTTAGCCTCTTCCCATATTACAACATTCTCTAATAAGTTATTTACTTTTGTGTTTAGGGTATATATATTATGGTCTGAAACTAAAATAGCGGTATCATCAGCGTATTGAGAATGTAGAGAATTATGACAGTTTTCGAAGTCGTTTGTATATATTTGAAATAATATAGGACCCAAAATTTATCCCTGAGGCATTCCTTGTGAAATCGGAGCGAGGGAAGATAATACATCTCCTAATTTTACATATTGTGTTCTACAAGATAAATATGAACCGAACAAGGTTAAGGAACTTTTCTAAATGACAAGCCTGTATAATTTATGTACGAGTAATTTGTACGAAACAACATCGAATACTTTTTAAAAATTTAATAGAAGTAGTGAGCATGTTTGTGTGTCATTTAATGCTCTATATATTTTCAGTAAGGAGAATTAGTGCGGTTTATGTATTGCGATTTTTTGTAAATCCAAACTGAGTTGGTGAAAGGAGCTCATTCTCATAAAAGTAGTTTGTAAGTTATGTATGCACCAATTTCTCTAATATTTTACCAATTGTATATAGGATAGAGATGGAACTGAAGTTATTGGGAACTGATGTCTCGACGGTTTTTGGAACTGGGGTAACTCTTGATATTTTCAGTATATATTGGAGTTTTTGTTTTTCAAACTATTTATTGCACACTTGACTTCAGAACTTGAAATGTTTTGCAAAAGATAATTTTTGAACTTTGTGTATTTCCACGTAGTCAGTGAAAGAAACATTTGTTTGTGGAATTTCTGCTACCACTTTAGCTCCTATGGTTGTAAAATAGGAATTTAATTCATTTGCTATGAGTTGCTTATCGGTCACCATTTTGTCTTTAATTTTTATTTCTGGAATTTGCAACTTCGTTATGTTTATCAATATATTTATCAATCCCCATGTTGGTTGAGCGACGTTTTGTATTTGATTATTTTTGTTTTTAAAATACAAAGCTTTAGATTTTCTAATTAGCTTTTTCAGTAATGAAAAATATATGGTGTAAGTTTGCATTGGTATGATCCCTCTCTAAACACATTTATATAGTTTGTGCTTTTTTGCTAATTGAATTAAGGAAAGCTTTAGTTAACCATTTGTTCATAATTCTTTTTTTTCTGTAGCAGTTTTTTGTTTCATTGGGAAGTGTTTGTCGTAGACACTATAGATTGTATGGCTGAATGTTTCGAATTTTTCATCTACTGATATATTGTCACTGTGTGCAAATGAAAAAAATCTGTTTTCTTTATCTGGTTTTGAAATTTATGTTTTCGGTCATCTGATGAAAGTCCAAAAAAATTTTTTGTGATTTTTTGATGTAGGTGTTGATTCTATTTATATAAACGACTTCTAGAATTAATTTTTATTTCTTACCTTTTAACAGTGGTTATTATGTAACAATGGATAATGACGTAAGTGTGATTATATAATCAATGAACATATGTTATGAAAATAAACTTAATAACCGCGATTACATTATTGTTATGTAAAGTTATTAAGTAATAACTGATTATGAAATTTTTATGAAAGTGTGATTGTGCAATCAATAACGAAATACTGGCTTCAAAATTGCAAAAAGTATATGATAACGTCATACTAATATGATAAATGAGTTTATATTATGGAAACTATTACGTAATAACAGCGATTACATAATCGTTATTTAAAGTTATTACATAATAACAGTGATTATATAATTATTATGAATGTGTGATTAAACAATTATTGAAATAATATATTTCAAAGTCCGAAAAGTATATAAGAGAAGAAGAGGAAAGAAAAACATGTTCATAAATACAAAAAAAACTGTACTTTCTAAGATATGATCCAGTTTGGTGTAGTGGTAACGTAGTGGATTTTAAATCAGAAGGTGAGGTTCGAATTCTGGGCTCACCAAAGTTTTAAGGGTTCGTATCTTCTTTTGGTAATATTGGGGGAAGTTTGATTTTCACTCAATAGATGATGCTACGGTCAAGGAAAAATGTTGGGGAAAATTCAAAACTAAATCCAAGATTTCGGAAACCACCTGATCAGATATACAAAATAACTGATGGAAAAACGTTGACAAGTAAAATTCAAGATGGCGACGGAAACCAGGTACTCTAAAGAAAATCTAAAAATTTGTACAGAAATCCAAGATGGTGGATAGATAACGTCACAGTCTCATGATGACTGTTTTTTGACGTGTGCTTATGCATATGCGCATGAACATACGAGTGTAGCCTCATCACCGATGTCACCGAGGGAGCCTTGTAATGTTGTCGCTTGCAATGGCACTCCCCTCATACCGAGTTGTCGTGACCAAGGTAAATTGTTGCACGTGCTAAAAAGTGCTAGAAGTTTCTAAAAAAGGCCAGAAAAAGTCACTCAGAAAAGAGCATGTGTTTGACCCGTTCCCTGGCACTGACGTGCCATGAGCTTAGGAACCTTAAGAGGGGAGTGCCTAAGAGTGGGTAGCATGTATCGTGGGAAAAGGAGCTGGTCTTAATGGATTAAGGGCCAAAAGTGGCACTAAAAACCACAAAGGTAACCCGTGAAATTACCACAAGTACCACCGAAAAAACAAAAACAAAAAAAAAATAAAAAAATGGAAAAAAATAAATAAAAAAATTAGAGGGTTGCCAAATTCCCCCATTTTCCCTCAAAAAAGGGGCTCAAAAAAAAAGCGTAAGGTTGGCAGTGGCACTGACGCCAAGATAGTTCAATTAATAATAATAATAATAATAATAATATATATATATATATATATATATATATATATATATATATATATATATATATATATATATATATATATATATATATATATATATATATATATATATATATATATATATAATATATATATATATATTATATATTATATCTCCTCCGGTGGGCAAAGGCCGGAGGCCTACCAAATTCCACCGGAGTTGGGAAAATCTAGCCTGGTCGATGGTGGCCAACATGTTCAGATACACGGTGTTGGAAATTATGCAAGCGAAAGGAAGTTGGAAAAATAGATAAAGGGAGTGTGTTCCAGATTTTACCAGTAGAGTATATGTAATATTGTGCATAGAAGTTAAGTCTGGGGTCGGAGAGTTGGACAGAGAAAGGATGAGACTGCGTAGAAAGGCGCGTCGCACGAGCTCTTCTCTGTGAAGGAGGTATGCAACTAGAGAGTTCAGAAGAGCATGTCCATTGTAATAGCGATAGTAAAGAGAGTGACGCAACAATTCTACTGGCAGAAAGAGATTGGAGAGAGTTAGTAAGAGTAGGAGAGTTGATGAGACGAAAAGACCTAGACTCGACCTTCTCAAGGATAGCTGCATGAGTGGAACCACCCCAGACGTGCAAAGCATACTCCATACAGGGACGGACAGCACCCCTATACAGAGCAAGCAGTGAAATAATTCTGGAGGCGTCTCAGTACACCCAACCTCTTAGAAGCGTGTTTAGAAAGAGAAGTAATGTGATCTTTCCAAGAAAGATCACGAGAAAAGGATACGCCAAGAATATTAAGAACAGATGAAGGTTTGAGTTGTGTGTTTTCGAAGAAGATATCATAGTTGTGTGGAAGATTGTGTGGAGTGGAGAGATGGAAGAATTGAGTTTTTGAGGCATTGAAATCAATCATGTTTTCTCTGCTCCAGTTTGAAATACGCGAAAGATCAGAGGTTAGTTGTTCCAAGGCTACCCTTCTCGAGTTTATCAACTGCTGTTGGGTGGGGCGTTTTTCAAACTGGAAGTAGTAATGAAGGGTGGAGTCATCAGCGTAGGAGTGGATAGGAGATGAGGTAATAGAAAGAAGGTCATTAAAAAAAGTGTTGCAGATAGGACAGAACCCTGAGGAACACCACTATTAATAGATTTAAAGGAAGAACTGTGGCAGTCTTCAACAGCTGCTATAGAACTGCCGGAAAGGAAATTTGAGAGAAGATAGATACCAAAAGAGGGAAGTTTAGAAATCAAAGCTTTGTACCAGAAAGCTTTGTACCAGACTTAAATGCCAAAGAGCGAAGGACCAAGAGTTAGAGAGAAGGGAGAGAAGATCACCAGTAGAGCGTCTCTTACGAAAGCCATACTGGCGATCAGGGATAAGATTAGAAGAATTGAGATGTTTCCAAATCTTCCTGTTAAGAATTGATTCAAAAACTTGACGGAGGTCAAAGAAATTGGACGGTAGTTGGAGGGTTGAGAGGGGTCCCCCTTCTTCCGCACAGGCTGAATGAGCGCACGTTTCCAACAAGAAGGGAAGGTTGAAGTAGAAATACAAAGACGAAATAGTTTACCAAGGCAGGGTGCAAGCTCAGAAGCACAAGTTTTGAGAACCACAGGAGGAATACCATCGGGACCATACGCCTTCTTAGTGTTAAGCTCAGAGAGAGCAGAAATGACATCTTTAGAAGAAATTATAATTTTAGGCATAAATGTGTTGGAGAGGGTTGGAGGAGTAGGAATAGCTCCGGAATTGTCTAAGGTAGAGTTAGAGGCAAAAGTTTGAGCAAAAAGTTCAAATTTAGAAGAAGGTAAAACATCAGTTGTGCCGTCGGAAGATACTATAGGAGGGAAAGAGGAAGAAGCAAAGTTAGAGTTGACATTTTTTTTGCAAAATGCCAGAAAGAGCGTGAAGAAGAGAAACCAGAATGATTATTGCATTTGAGGCGGAGAAAAGAGTTTTTAGTGTTACGAAGGATAGATTTTGCACGATACCGGGATGAAATATAAGTAGCATGAGTTTCGGGAGTTTGAAGATGATGGTAATCCTTGAAGGAAATATTCCTGCTGCGGATAGAGCGAGAACAAGCAAAGTTAAACCAAGGTTTCTTAGGTTTAGTAGAAGGGAAAGAAAATGGAATGTATGCCTCCATGCCAGAGAGAATCCCCTCAGTAATGCGATCTACATACTCCGAAGGACCCCTCCCACGGAAGTAATAATCGTTATATGGGAAATCAAAGAAGTACGACCGCAAGTCCGACCAGCTTACGGCACCGAAATGCCGCAAACGTTTCCTTTCAATAGAAGGGGGTCTTTCCTGCGGAAGACTTGA
>SEYY01010710.1:0-19454 GCA_009176605.1 Armadillidium nasatum
AAAAAAAAAAAAAAAAAAAAAAAAAAAAAAAAAAAAAAAAATAATATATATATATATATATATATATATATATATATATATATATATATATATATATATATATATATATATATATATATATATATATATATATATATATATATATATATCCAATCCAAGTAAGGCTCTAGGGGCCTGTCAGTGGGGCCAGCACTCGCCTCCATCTGAATCTGTGAAATCCCTTGTGAATACTTTCCCCTCCCCAAATACTCGCATCTCTCTACCACAATCACCTCCTCGCCATGCACCTTCAGCACAAGCTCCTCTCCCTCCTCCTCCCTTCTAATTATTAACAGTTCTGTCTTTTCAACATTCACGATCAATTCCACCTCTTTTAGCTTTTCAGCAAAACTTCTTATCACCTCTCCTAACTTCTCTCTATCTTGGCTCCAAATATATATATATATTTTATATATATATATATATATATATATATATATATATATATATATATATATATATATATATATATATATATATATATATATATATATATATATATGAAGGATGCACCGATTAATCGGCAGATAATCGGTAATCGGCTATTCACATGATTAATCAGCCGATTGCTTAAATCCTTTACCAGAACAAACCAACCTTTACAAGACTATTTTATAACTGACAAGTTAATCATCAGATAGCTTTGACACAGTAACAAATAACAATACCAATATAATTCCCAAATTGTTTGTCATTTTGTGCCTGGCTGCTATTATGGCTTTTGCCTTATTTTTATTTTTTATTTTTATTTTTTTTATATTATTTTTTTATTTATTTTTTTACTTTATTAAGAAATCATTCATAAATTATGAAACATTGGCAAATTACGATTGACTCATTATTAATATAAATACTACAAATATTTACATACAAATTGCATAAAAATACTACTAAATTTTGGCAGTTTTCCATGTTTTCTGTTTATACTGATATATATATATATATATATATATATATATATATTATATATATATATATATATATATATATATAATATATATATATATATATATATATATTATATTTTATATTTAGGAGAAGAGTTCCTGCATATGGAGTTCGCCATCCAGCTATTAAATTGTTATTAAATTATTAATTAATTAAACATTTTTAATTATCCAATTTTCTTACTTCATTATTATTATTATTAAATTATATATCTTTGCGAAATAATTCCAAACTAAATTTCCAATATACGCTATTTGGACACGTGTAAAAAGGTAGCATATATATATATATATATATATATATATATATAATATATATATATATATATATATATATATATATATATATATATATATATATATGCGTGTGTGAGTGAGAGAGAGAGAAAGGGGAGAAAAAAATAAGACATTTTATAATTTTTATTTTAAATAATAAAAATTCTTAAAAACTAAAAAGTTGGTGCAAACTAGGTGAGTAAGGAAGGGTGTCGGTAGGAGTTGCTTAATTTAACCGACTCCGGCTCTCCATCCCTGTTCTAAATATTTATTATTCCTAAAAGATAATATTTTAATTTATAAAATACTTGGGCACAATATGAAATACATCTAAGTATTTTCAAATGCAATCCTCAGTTGCCTAGAAGTACACAAATGTTCTATCTTGTTACTGTGTATTTCTTATAATAATTAAAGTATCAGTATCGACCTAAAAAAAATAGAGTAGAGTATCGGTATCGGCCTCTTTACTGGTATCGGTACATCTCTATTTGCAATACTGTTATTTCCCTCTTTTAGAATTCTACCATACACACCATCCGGACCCGCTGCCTTATTTGGGTCAATATGTTCTAGTAAAGATTTAATTTCATTTAACTCAATTTCAAATGCTGTACATCTATTCATTACATGTATACTAGAGCTATTAGTCTCTAAACTGGTATCCAACCTTTCCTCAGTAAACACTGATGCAAAATAAGCATTGAAAATATTAACCAATTCCTTATCTGAACTTACTAAATTCCCATCAATTTTAATTGGGCCAATTTTCTTATCCTTGCTTTTAAATTTATAAAAGCTAAAAAACTTTTTCAGGTCTTTATTACTGTTTCCTTGCCAAATTAATTTCTGCCATTCTCTTTGCTCTTCTTATTGACTGGTTAAGTTCATTCCTAATTCTCTTATAATGTTCCAAATCTTCCCCCTGCTCCTACCTTTGAATATTTTAAAACATCTACGCTTTTCACTGATTTTCTCTTTTATCTCTCTACTCCACCAATTAGGTTTTCTATTTGCCACCCTAATGGGTTTATCTTTAAAACACACAGACTGAATGGTAGCCAATATTTGCTTGAAGTATTCCCACATGATGAAACAATTTTGACCATTAAACTCCTTATCCCAGTCAATTTCATTGAGCATTGCTCGGAATTTGCTAAAATCTCCGTTTCTGAAATCTAATATCTTTTCCCTATTGACTTGCAATTTGGGCCCAGACCTCACATTCCAGTTAAATCTAATAATATAATGATCACTAGCTCCTAAAGTCTCCCCTGACTTCGACATCATTCACCATATTTTCATCATTTGTTAATATTAAATCTAACAATGCTGCATGCCTTGTCTGGTTCTTGGACCATCTGACTCAAAAAGTTGTATAGAATACAATTTACAAATACTGAACTTCTATTAACAATACTACTCAAACTATTTCACTCAATACCTGGAAAATTAAAAACCCATAATGACTATCCATTTTACATTATTTTCACACGCTACCTTGATTTCCTTCACCATTTCTTCATCTAATACTTGACTCTGATCAGGAGCTCTATAAAATGCTCCTATCCTGTATGATTTATTATACATAAGAATATCTACCCACAGAGATTCCACATCCTGATTTGTTTTAATGTCAGCTATTAACACTGATTCAATATTGCTTTTAACATAGAGTGCTACACCTCCACCATTCCTTCCTCTACGTTGGTATAGGTAAAATGAGTATCCTTCTATTTCATATTCCTGTAGGGAGTCTCCGTAAAATGCCTCATTAACCCATGCTTCAGTAATGCAAATAATGTCGAGATTCTCCTTTATAATATAACTAGTCAACTCATCTTTTTTGTTTCTAAGGCTCTGAGCATTTGTGTAAAAACATTTCATACTAAACATGTCCTTATATGTATCCTTACCATCTTGATTTCTATTAGTCTCCATTTTTATTAATAAGCCCATATTGTAAAGCACCTCTATTTATATTTATACCACTATCAGTATTAAAATCACCATCTCCACAACTAGCAGTGCCAATCATTATGCCCTTCACCCCTATCCTTACCTAGTTTCCCGGCAGACATCTCTCCAGCCTGTAACTTAGAAGCTGCACACCCTCTCGACTTAAGGTGAACTCCATCTCTTGCAAACAGATTCTTGTCCTGAAATTCTTCCCAGTGATCCAAAAATCCAATATTCTCTGAAAAACATAAATTCCTAACCCTTTCATTTACACCAAAGGCCTACTTTATATATATATATATATATATATATATATATATATATATATATATATATATATATATATATATATATATATATATATATATATATATATATATATTTTGCAAGTTATGTATTTAATTTATGGATTAATGATTATGCATCAAAAGTGCATAAATTTTCTTTCTTTTATAATTTATATAGAGGAATATTTTTTCTTATAATGTTGTATAAAAATTTAAATGGTTGAAAATTAAAAGGAATTGTCTTTTCTGTTTTCTCTTTTGTCTATAACCTCAAATTGCATTAGATTAAAGCTCAATAAAATTTTGTTGAAGATTTGATTGAATATATATTAGGAATTCTAAACTCTAACAGTTCTATATTGGATAAATTATATTAATGAAGATCAGATTCTTGTATTACCCTATATGAAATCTTGAACCAAATATTAAGGAAGTTATATTTCTAATATATAAACTACTTTAAAGTTTTTTAACACAGTAAGAAGGAACTAATATATGTTATATCATTTTGTATTAAAAAATGACAAAATAAAACATAAAAAAAAAAGTTTTATTATTTTTGAAAAAAATAAAAAAAAATAAAAAAATCATTATTTTGATTTTTTGATTTTTTTTAAAAAATCAAACAAAATCACCAACCCTGGTTTGTGATAATTTATCTGGGAAAGTAAAGATAAAATGTAAATTGCATAATATATAGATGGAAAAACGTAAGGAAATTAGTGATTCTGCATTAGTAATTATGACTGTTTTGGAAAGTATTAAGGGCAATGGGTTTTTTATGTATGTGTGTTTTTGCTTTGTTTTTGTTTAATAATAAAAGGAAGTGTGTAACCTAATGTTAAAAATTGATGTATAACAAAATTAATTTAGTCATTCAAAAATATTGAATGAGTAATGAGCACAAAAAAGTGTTAAAAATATTTTGTTTTATATATATTGGATGATCAGAGTATGCATGTAAAAGTTGATTGCATGAAGTGGGTTTTCTGAAAACTTTAAATAAGAAATTTCAATTATTCTGGGTTATGTATGTATGTCTAGAAATGAGATTCCATTATTATCCTGGATTTTGACAGTGAACTTAATTTTGTCAACTAAATTATTTAAATGTACTAAAAATTGTTGCAAAGGAAAGTCTTGGGGAATTATGGCAAGAAAATTGTCAACACAACAAAGTTATGTTTTATTAACTGATGAGAAGTTATTTCACTTACAAGGTGTGATTCAAAAAACTCAATAAATATATAGGTTAGCAATAAAGGGGGCTCGGGTTGTTTTCCATACTAGTACTGAAAATTTGTCTGTAAAAACTTATCAAAAGTAAAAATATTTTGTCTCCTAAAAGATCTATGCATATATATGTCTTTGATCATTATTAACATATTTTTGGAGATTCAAATTAAGTGACCTCTAGAGGTTACCTCAGAATTCTCAAGTTTATAACTTTTAATTCATTCATCAAATTTGGGAAATGGATTCAGGGGTCAAGATTTACCTATACACCAAATCAGGGAGGTAAGGGTGTTTTGCAGTGGTTGATCTGTCAGAGAATGCCCCCATTGGTTGACCACATTGCAGTGCCCAGATACTTTAGAAGTTTCAATGCTTTAAATCTTTCGCTGCAGACCCCTTTTTACTGGTCAGTACGGGAATTTGAAAAGTATAATGGAAACATTACTATCATGTTAGTGCTACTTTTGACAAGAAACTTTTGGATCACAAACATGTAGTGCCACACAGTGAAAGAGTTAATTTTGAGGTCATACCTTTCATATTTCTCAAATCCCAAGTTCGATTTTTACTTAATATATTTTATTTGGGACAGACCTTAGAAAATTTTGAATTATGCGGGAAAAAAGTACCTGAAAAGGGGGAAATTTTTTTTGTTGTTGCCATTTTTTAAATTTCTTTTATACAAAACCTTGACATATGAAGAATGTTCTACCAAAAAAAAAAAAAAAAATTTAAAATTTACTTTTGAGGGTGATTAGTTTTACTATGCATGGTTAGTCTACCCTCGTTTGACATATATATATATATATATTATTATATATATATATATATTATATATATATATATATATATATATATATATATATAAATATATATATATATATATATATATATATATATATATATATATATATATATATATATATATATATATATATATATTATATATAAAAGATTGGAAACACTTCAATTCTTCTTATCTTATCTCTGATCGCCAGTACAGGTTTTGCAAAGAACACACTACTAATGATCCTTCCCTTCTTTCTGACTCTTCGGTTAATCGTTTTTCTGTAGCGCTAGACATATTGAAAGCTTTCTTTAAAACCTGGCACAAAGCTTTGATTTCTAAACTTCCCTCTTTTGGAATCTATTCTCTGATTTCCTTTTTGGTTCTATAGCAGCTGTTGTAGACTACCACCATTCTTCCTTTAAGTCTACAAATAGTGGTGTTTCTCGGGTATCTGTCCTATCTCTACCTCATTTTTTTCTACTTTTCATTAATGACCTTATTACTTCATCATCTATCCACTCCTATGCTTATGACTCCACCCTTCACTATTCCTTTCAGTTTGAAAGACCCCTCCCAACAACAATTGATGCAAGAAGTGTGGCCTTGGAGCAACTGACCGCTGATCTTTCTCATATTTCAAATTGGGGCAGAGAAAACATGGTCAATGCTTCAGAAACTCATTTCCTCCATCTTTCTACTCAGCATAAGATTCCACATAACCATGACATCTTCAAAACACACAACTGAAGCCTTCATCTGTTCTTAATATTTTTGGCATTTTTTTTCTCATGATCTTTCTTTGAAAGATCACATTACCCCTCTTTCTAAACAAGCTTCTAAGAGGTCAGGTGTCCTGTGGCGCCTTCATAATTTCTTCTTAGCACCTCATTTGCTTGCTCTCAGAAGGGGTGTTGTTCACCCCTGTATGGATATGTTTCACATTCGGGGTGGTTCCACTCATACAACTCTTTTGAGAAGTAGGTTTTTTTTGTGTAAACTCTTCTGCTCTCACTAATTCTCTCCAATCTCTTTCTACCCATCTCTATGCTATCGCTATTACAATGGGCATTGGTCTTTTGAACTTTCACATCTCATACCTCCTCTATTAAGAAGAGTTTGTGCAACACAGCATTCAACACACTCATCCTTTCCTTGTCCAATTCTGATCGCAGATTTAACCACCATGCTCATTACATGTACTGTACTGGTCAAGTCTGGAACACACTTCCCTTATCTGTTTTTCCAACTTCCTTCGACTTGCATACTTTCAAACGCCATGTATCGGTACATGTCTGCCATTAATGACAAGAATTCTGGCATTTTCTTAACTTTGGTGGATATTGGTATGCTTTTGGCCTTCTTCATATATATATATATATATATATATATATATATATATATATATATATATATATATATATATATATATATATATATATATATATATATATATATATATATATATATATATATATATATATATATATATATATATATATATATGAACCGACCGAGGCCCTGGCTAAAAATCAGGGAAAACTGGGGTTGCTGGCCTGGGTTAAAATTTCAAATTGTACAAAATTTTTTTTTTTTTTTTAAATTTTCAGCCAATTCTGCTGAAACTTTCAGTGTATATAGATTTTTTACCGGTCGAAAAAGTCCATTTCTAGCGTTTTTACGAGTATTACGGTTAAAAGTTTTATTTTTTATTTTATTTTTTTTTTTGTGGAAATTTTACCCTTTTTTCAATAGAATGGAGGTGCCAAACCACTTTTTAGAATGAGATGAAAGTTGGAATATTTATTTAAAATTTTATGGGCTACAAAAGCCTCTAATAGACTTTTGTTCCCAGAGTTATAGGAAAAATGTTATAAGCCAAAAACTGACCAACTATAGAAAAAAAATTTTCAGACAAAATCTTTTTAAAAAAAGTACAACTATAACATTTCCTATTTTTGGTGTGTATAGAGGATGGGTGGGGCTACAAATTCCTCTATGTACTTTATTCGATGAGATTCGTTGGTTTTGAGATATAGCCTTCAAAAAGGTCCATTTTTGGCCAAATTTCAAAAATTCCCAAAGTTTGAGAGGCTATATCTCGCTTCAAACAAAGGGCATTTAAAAATGCACTAAATAAAAATTGTTGCCCTGTTCCTCTTCTAAACAATATTCACAAATAAAAAAAAAATAGTAGGTAGCATTTTTTTTTTAAATAATTTTTTCCTCCAGAAGGGTACGATTTTTGCAAATTTTTTTTCAAGTGCTTATAACTTTTTCTAGACGTGATATCAAAAATCTATTCCCACCAATGCAAGAAATTGGGGCAAAGGTATTCAGTTAAATTTTCAGCTCATGTGGACCAGTGGTTTGACCCAGTTATTCATTTTTTTTCAACTTTGGGTCCAAATAAGTTTCAAACCGTTATAGACTCAAAAAAATGCTCGAAATCAACTCAGAACTTCGTGAAAAAATTCACATACTTTGAAAATTTCAGCTCAATCAATCAAATAATAAAAAAAATATTTCAAACAAAATATAAGAAAATTAAGATTTTTTTCTTTTCTGTTTCTTTTGACCGCTCCTTTTCTGCTAGTGAATGTTCATCTTTGTGTTTTGATTTTAGATACTCCAAAAAGATTTGGTTGAAATTTTTTTACTTGTAGCACCCGGAGGTTCTCTTCTAATTTTCTGACTGCAGATGCTACATTTAGCTATTTCGAGCCTATCCTGAAACATTGTAAAGTATTCAAATACTGCAGAAGCTGATCTTTTAGCCATATTGACTGAAAGTATAAACAAAATAATAATTTTTAAATAATGTAGCTAAATGATACAAGTTTGATACATAGCAATAAAATAACAGTGATATGTATAAATACAGGTTAAATTGATAATTTTATATCTTACATTTTTTCAAACTTTACCTTTGGGTCTTACCTAGGTAAACGTGTTAAATCACTATTATTAATTAGAATAATTTTTTTTAAAATTTTTGTACTTTTTTTAAACTTTAAAAGAATAATTTTTTTTTAAATTTTTGTACTTTTTTTAAACTTTAAATATACAAAACTGTAATTTTCTGTTTTTTTTAGAGAAAATGCATATAATCATTAATTTATGTGAATGTTGCCTATTCTACTCCTTCCTTACAATTAAATAAACCTTATATGTAATTTTCTTAACCTAAAATTTCAGTGCTTTTGACCTCTACAAATTTTAGGAAACCCCGGCCAAACCAGGCCCCGGAAAATTCCAGCCCCGGTCGGTATATATATATATATATATATATATATATATATATATATATATATATATATATATATATATATATATATATATATATATATATATATATATATATATCCTCTGGTTGGCAAAGGCCAAATGCCCACTAATTCCCACTAGAGTTAGGGAAACATTGGAAAATCTGATCAGGTTAAGGGCTGACATGTCCTGTTATATGGCATTTAAAGGTATGCAAGTCAATGAAAGTTGGAAATATATAGATAGTGTATTCCAGACTTTACCAGTAGATACATGAAATATTGAGCATAGTGATTAAGTCTGGAATCAGTTGGACAAAGAAAGGATGAGACAAGAAGGTGTGTTGCATGAGCCCTACTCAGTGGAGGAGGTATGTGATTGGAGAGTTCTGAAAAGTAGTGTCTGTTGTAATAGCAATATAGCAGTTGTATAAAAAGGGATGTAACAATTTGATGGATAATAAGAGTGTGAAGAGAGTTAGAGTGAAAGAATTGAAAAGATTAAAAGCCTTAGACTGTACCTTTTCAAGCAGAGCTGTATGATTGGAATCACCTCAGATGCCTCAGGCATACTCCATACAAGTGTGAAAAACACTCCTATAAAGGGCAAGCAACTGGGGTGGTGTGAAGAAATTCTGAAGATCCTCAGAACATCAAACCACTTAGAAGCTGGTTTAGAAAGAGAATAATATGATCCTTCCAAGAAAGATTGAGAAAAGATAGACTGAGAATACTAAGGACAGACAAAGGTTTAAGTTGTGTTTTTGAAGATGTCATAGTTGTGTGGAAGGGTGTGTCAAATAGAGAGATGAAGGAATTGAGTTTTTTAGACCTTGAAAATGACAATGTTTTCTATGTCCCAATTTGAAATGCAAGAAAAATCAGAGGCTAGTTGCTTCAAGGCCACCCTAATTGCATCAATTAATTACTGTTGGGAAGGATGTCTTTCAAATTAAAAGGAATAATGAGTGGGGTCATTGGCATAATAGTTTATAGGTTATGAAGTAATAGAAGGTTATTAATGAAAAACGGAAAAAGAATTGGGGATATGACAGATACCTGAGGAACACCTCTATTAAGAGATTTAAAGGAGGAATGATTGCAGTCTACATCAGCTGCTTTTTAATGACTGGAAAGGAAGTCAGAGTGAAATCCACTGAAAAGGATAGCTTTTGGAGGAGGGAAGTTTGGAAATCAAAGTTTAATGCCAGATGCTATGAAAGGCTTTCTATATTTTTAGCTTGGCAACAAAAGATTCACAGAAGTACCAAAGAATAGAAGAGCAAGAAGCAGAGAAAATAAAGACCACAACAGCATTCTTTAAAAGTTTCATACTGGGTATCAAAGATTAGTAGAATTGTGACGTTTCCAAATTATCCTGTTAAGAATGAAGGTTAAAGAAATAGGATGATAGAGAGGTTTAGAAAGGTCCACCTTTTTCGGCACAAGCTGAATGAGCACATGCTTCCAGTAAGAAGAGAAGGTTGAAGTAGAAAGATATAGATGAAATAACCTAGGCAAGGTGCAATCTCAGAAACAAAAGATATAAAAAATGCAGGAGCAATACCATTAGGACCATACACCTTAGTTTTAAACTTAGAGCATGTGACATTTTTAGAAGAAATTACTATGTTAACCATAAATGAGTTGGAGTGCATTGAAAGGAGGAGGGATAGATCTAGAATTTTCTAAGGTGGAAATTGATAAAAAGTTTGGGCAAAGAGTTCAGCTTTAGTAAAATCGTAAAAAGCAGTTGTGCCATCAGAAAATACAAAAGGAAAGGAAAGAGAACAAAAAATCAAAGCCTAGAGTTAACAATTTTACCAAAATACCAGAACAGGGAATGAAGGAACCTGAAAGATTATTGCATTTTCTATAGAGAAATGATGTTTTGGTGTTAAAAAGAATAGATTTTGCATGATTCCAGGATGAAATAAATATAAGTTGAATAACTTCTTGAGTAGTTTGTGGACAATGTTAATCTCTGGAAGGCAGCACCCCTGCAGCAAATATTACAAGAACAAGTAAAGGTAAACTTGTTTTTTTTTAAAGGTTTAGTTGAAAGTAAAGAATATGGAATGTACAGTCGTCAACAGAAGTTCATTCCTATTAGGCTGGAAATAAATATTTATATAAAATGGAGATCATTTCATAAAAGCTCTATTTTGAATAAAAAGAAAATAAAAACATTCAGCGTGGCTTAATTGAACTGTGATTGGCTGAACCTGAAATGATCTCCATTTTATATAAATATTTATTTCCAGCTTAATAGGAACGAACTTCTGTTGATGACTGTACACCTGCCATGCTGGAATGACCTATGGTTATGCACTCTGCACATTCCAAGTTACCTTTCCCATTGGAAATCATTCTGTTAGAAATCACAGTAAGTGCAACCACCAGTTAGGCCAACTAGAAATGTCTCTTCACAGAAGGTGAGGGCTATTCTTGCAGAAGTCTTGAAAAGACAAAACAAGACAAAGAGATAAGGTGATAGGATGAACCCCGAGGAAGAAAGAGTTTCAGAAAAGATCAAGTTGTTTTCATCACCGTGATGGTCTAGGGTCTCGATAGAAAAGTAGCAGGTGAGTTCACCAGCTGGATCATGAGAACTAGATGAAAGCCAATGGTGATGGTGAATGTTTTGATGAATAATTTCATAGAAATAAGAAGGAAGAGAGAATAAGCCCTATTTTGGAGTTCAAATAGTCAAAGATTTTTTGTAGTTGGCAGAATTAGGTGATAAGAAGAGAGAAGAAATAAGTTTAGTTGTGGAATTGCAACAGAGCTTCAGCCATAAAGTAGAGAATTTAGAAGACTAAGTTAGATGCACAAGAACAAATATTATTATTGTGCACATATGTTCAACATCTACCTTTGGCTGAGAATCAAAGATATAGACAGCATCAAGGAATAAAGTAGGGTTTGCTGTCAGTTCACTCAAGCACTTGAGTTTCAGTTAAGAAATGAGGTCTAGGAGGAGAGAGGTGTGCTTGAGAAAGGGAGAAATTAGACTAAAAGACCATGAGTGTTGCAGAAATTAAAGAAATAGAAATCAATACTACCAGGGTAAGCCAGCAGCAGTCTTGGCAGCACCATGCCCATCATCAGTGGATACCAACTCTCAAGTGATGATGTGGAGTTGAGAGGTGGATGAGAGGCATTGTTTAGAATGCTGCCCCTCCAAGCATCTCTTGAGGCATCTTTGTTTTGCAATTTTTTTTCTACTTAAAAAAGTAATTTACAAATAAATGCTTGTAAATTTGAGAAGAACATGTGAAAGCGAGAGAGAGAGAGAGAACATAGGCACTCCAATATGAGACAAGGGTAAACTAGAGACCCTTACCTTCTGAGAAGGTGAAATGTGAAAAGGAACTAACCAAAGGGCAGCAGAATAAAACAAAGGTCTTGTACGTTCTCTCAATGCAGGTTATGACCAGTGGGGGTACATGCTTTGCTTGGGATGGCACTTCATCCTCCCTGTTTATATATATATGAGATGAACCAATCTCCAGATTCCTTAAAACCGATTTGTTTTATTTTATTTTAAATGTATTTTAATAGATCCATAAATTTAAGAGTATGTGGAAACTTTTAAACTGGCAACTAGGGATTTAGAGGATGTTGTCGGTGGGAGGATTTTTTGAGATTTTCTCAGTACTGGAACCGCTTTTTATACACTGTTTTGGTATCTAAAGAAAATAATTGGTATTTATTACTGTGCCTTATTATCTGAGTGGTTTAAAATATTTTAAAGTATCATAAATAATATTCTCTTAATACATTAATAAACAGTGATAATTGCAGTGAGTTTTGATTGCTTTGTAATTCTTATGTATAAGGTAGTCATAGTGGAAGCTGAATTTTGATCTAGGTCACACCTCACAGCTTCCCATATATATATATATATATATATATATATATATATATATATATATATATATATATATATATATATATATATATATATATATATATATATATATATATATATATATATATATATATTTTTTTTTTTTTTTTTTTTTTTTATTTAATTATTTTTTTTAAAAATATATATTAATATTTAAAATATATATATATATATATATATATATATATATATATATATATATATATATATATATATATATATATATATATATATATATATATATATATTTTTTTTTTTTTACACACATCACCACCACTCACGGGCAAAGCCCTATTCAAGGAGGGGGTGTTAAAAGAATAAAAATGAGAGTAAATAGAGTACAAAATCCAGAAAATAAAAACCACCCCTACAGTACCCACCTAACGCAAATTTCTCAGGTGGGCGCAGACGTGGGCTTTAAAGAAATTGAGATTAAATGCAGAGGGAAATACAGAAGATGGAAGAGAGTTCCACAAGACAGAGGTGGCAGGAAAGAAATAGGCACCACAGCGGACAAGCCTGGAGTTGCCTATGTCCACGCAAAATTGATGCACGGACATTGCACCCCTTGTGCTGCGAGGACGCCGTAAAGGTGGAGGTACACGGGTGGATAGTTCCCTCGAGCATTTGCCACTGTAGTACCTATAGAAAAGTGACAAGGCACCAACATCACGTCGCAAAGATAAAGAATCAAAGAGAATTAGAAAGAGCGGGAGAGTTTATAAGTCTTTTAGCCTTTGACTCAACCCTATCCAAAAGACGGGTGAAACCTGAGCCACCCCAGATATGAGAGCAGTACTCCATACAAGGGCGGATGAGACCCTTGTATAATTGGAGTAACTGCGAGGAAGGAAAAAATTCTCGCAGTCTAAACAGAACTCCCAGCTTTCTTTGAGGTCGCCCTAGCAACCATTGTGATATGAGGTTTCCAAGACATTTTTTTGTTTATGTGAAGGCCAAGGATGTTTATATTGTCAACAGGAGAGACGGGAGAACCATCGAAAGAAATAGAAAAGTTAGGAGGTGTCTTTGAGAGAGAGATTTCTAGAAGTTGAGTTTTTAAAGAGTTGAATTTCACAAGGTTGAGACGACCCCACTGGGAAATTCTATCCAGATCTGCAAGAATGGAATCGGAAAGATGTAGATGAGAAGCAACTCTAGATGCAAAGTAAGGAGCAGATTTGAAATGAGTAGAAGAATGGAGGGTTGAGTCATCGGCATATGAATGTATAGGGTTAGATGAACAGCTGAGAAGATCATTAATGAAAAGTAAGAATAGAGTATTAGACAAGACAGAACCCTGAGGAACACCACTATTGACAGGAAAGGAAGAAGAAGTCGCTCCATCAACAACAGCTGAAATGGAACGATTAGAAAGAAAACTAGACATAAGTAAGCAAAGAGAAGGAGGAAACCCAAAGGGGGGGGAGCTTGGAAAGCAGTGACGCATGCCATACCCGGTCAAACGCCTTAGATATGTCAAGCGCCACCACGCAAGTCTCCCCATGGTCCCAAAGAGCAGAAGACCATAGATCTGTGAAATAGGAAAGTATATCACCAGTAGACCTCAAACGACGAAAGCCATACTGATAATCAGAAACAAGTGAATGAGATTCCAGATGATCTAAGAAGTGAGAGTTAAGAATGGTTTCAAAGATCTTAGACAGAATACAAGTGAGAGCTATAGGGCGATAGTTGGAAGGATCAGAGCGGCTACCTTTCTTCGGAATAGGTTGGAATATTGCGCTCTTCCAACAGTGAGGCAAAGTACTAGTATTGAGGCATAGAGAGGAAAGTTGAATGAGGGACGGAGCCAGCTTAGAGACACACTCCCTTAGAACTCGGGGAGGAATGCCATCCGTGCCGCTTGCCTTCCTAACGTTCATAGACTTCAGAAGCCCATGCACCTGGTCAAATGAAATCACAGGCAAATGCATGGGACCTCTGAGAGGAGAAGTAGGAGGAGGATTGCCGGGATATATATATATATATATATATATATATATATATATATATATATATATATATATATATATATATATATATATATATATATATATATATATATATATATATATATATATATATATATATATTATTTTTGGCAGTTAGGAAAAAAGTATACATTCATATGGCACAAGGAAATGGAAAATTTCCCCCTACTTTAACAAGTGACAAAAAAAAAAAAGTTGTGCCTATGATTTACATAGAATGAAATTATGGAATCTTAATTTATGAAAAAGAATTGTAAATAATTTAGAAACAAGCTATCATTATTAAGACAAGTACTGCAAGTAACTAGATGGAATAAAATTCAGAAAACAAAGATTTCCCATTTAATATTAATATTAAAATTAAAGTTCCAGAAAATAAAATTTGAGGGGTAAAGTCGTCATTAATTGGTTACTGAGAATGTACTGAATAGGCGTGTGTGGGAATAAAGTAGTACTGGGTCTTATATTTTAGAATACTTGATATGTCAGTAAATATTTCAATCAGTTATAAATATTGGTAATTTTCTGAAAAATGTGTTGATCTTTTGAAAATTAGAGAAAACTTTGCAACATATTTGAAGATCTACATATGAAAAAAAATAAGTTTGAAAATATTTGGAAAATCCACTTTAGTGTGGATAATAGCAGCTGATATAATTGGTAAAAAAAAAAACATTTGCTAGGAGTGAGCAGCAAAGAAGTGTTAAAGTGAACCATAAAAGAGCAGACCCACAACAGATTGTGAACAGTTTAACATAACACTTACATTTATCCACAGAATAAAATTTTTGGATTAGAGTTTCACAGGAGATATGAAAATACTTCAAATTAATTTTCTTTTTTTTTTAGTTATCACAAAATTTATAGGTAAAGTAAAAATTTTATTTTGCTTCAATTAAAAGATTTACAGATATTGGTAAAAAGGGAAAAAAAAATTTTTTTTTTAACCCTCTTGTACATCATTATCGCACAAACAAGCCAATTTAATAAAATTTTCACTAGCATCTATAAAATAATTTTGAAAATAAAATAAATTTGGTTGTTAATGGTTTAAATTTTCTTTCATTTTAGGAATAATATCACAGTCTCTTTAACAAGTCCATATTTGACTTCAGATGCAGAGTTTTTACAACAAATAAAAGTTTCATTTTACTTGAAACTACAGACAGTTGTTTGTGCTTAGGAATGTTTTTCACCAATCTTTCACTATTTCACTGCTACTAGCTTTATTATTTTAACTATTTTGTAATTTTTTAAATAAAAAATGTGGATATTATTTTACACAACATTGTCTATACAATTTTCATTTGGACAAAATGTTGTTAAATAATACCTTTACAAAAATATGTAATTGTAAGTAAGACAGCCTGTGAATATAGTTTTAGCATTCTCTCCCATTAATGTCTATCCGACTATTGAAGTGTTGGTTATCACTTTGGAATCACTTAGGTGGGTTCAAATATTGAGGACTGAAGTCAAATATTTTTTGTGGAACCATTTAGAAAAACTTGTAAAGTGGAGTAATATATATATATATATATATATATATATATATATATATATATATATATATATATATATATATATATATATATATATATATATATATATATATATATATATATATATATATATATATAGGTACAGAAATATTAGAAAACTTGCTGAGAAAGAAGAAAACACATTCTACAGTTAGAAGAGGTGAAATAATAATAGTCTTCCTACTGAGCCATTATTTTTTTATTTTCAAAGAATTAGGTTTCACTTGCAGATTTTATCCATTTAAACAATTGTTTAAAAAGGATCTCTTGAGGTAAGAAAATCTTTAAAAAAATTTCAATAAAATTCATTTGCATCGCAATTTTAATAGTTTTATCCTTTAGCAGTATTTAAGGAACTCTGCATCACATTAATAAAAATTCCTTAATGTCGATCAAAAGGTACCTTCAGCAAAAAAAAAAAAAAAAAAAAATATATATATATATATACATATATATATATAATTAATTTTAAAGCTGTATGCTAAGTTAATGTTTATTATAGCCAAATTCACTTAAACCTCATTGAATTTAAATATTACTAGGTTGGAGTTTGAATTATCTAAACCTAATTTACATTTTTACCAGTAGTAAGTTATTAAAAAATTGTGTGTATATATATATATATATATATATATATATATATATATATATATATATATATATATATATATATATATATATATATATATATATATATATATATATATATATATATATTATTATATTTATTTATTTATTTATTTATTCATTTATTCATTCAATACACCATATCCCGCAAGATGCAGGGTGGCGTCGGCTTGCAGAAACTACATGTTCCTGCAACCGTACATGGGAGGAAAATACTGGTAAAAAGGTTCCCAGCCTTTAGAACCTGCGAACAATAATTCTCCAATTGTCCTGACTGTGACGAAATCCCAATCCTTTATCAACCAGATGTTGTATATATATATAAATTTTTCACACATTAATTTGTCTGTTTAAAATATTTTACTTATTGAAAAGAACTGCTATTTAAAATTTTGTTGCTCCTCCACTTTAGTCCGTTCAAAATTAATATTGTTTCATTATTTAATCTAAATTCAATTTCTAATTTTGATATAATAAAAAAATTCTAAACATTTTAAAATTTTAAAATATTCAAAAATTTCAGTTATTCTCTGCTAAACAATATCTGGCGTTAGTTCCTCTTGTCCATCTTCTTTTCTCTTAAAATAGTTACTTCTCTTATAATAGTTACTCAGAGATCTTACCTCACTCTCAATCCCTTCCCTGACTCTTCTCCGTTCTTCTCTCCCATTCCAATACGACCGATTCCGACAGCAGTCAGTCAATAATATATATATATATATATATATATATATATATATATATATATATATATATATATATATATATATATATATATATATATATATATATATATATATATATATATATATATATATATATATATATATATATATATATATATATATATATATATATATATATATATATATATATATATATATATATATATATATTATATATATATATATATATATATAATATATATATTATCATATATTATAATAATATATATATATATATATATATATATATATATATATATATATATATATATATATATATATATATATATATATATATATATATATATATATATATATATATATTAGAAATGGGATGATTAAGAATTTTGATGATGATGAAATTGAAAAAGCATATTTTAAAAATTTCCATTATTTGAAATTTAACAATTTTATAATAAGGAAGAATTAAATTCTCTTATTCTTTATTCAAGTGTTATAAATTACATGTAATTTTAATATATAGTATAATAGTATCTTCAGAACATTGATGTTCTTAAAAATTTTAATGTGTGAGAGCAATATTGTGGTACTTTAAATTTAGAGTTTCTAAATTGTGATGCAGAATAATATTTTCTCTAGTTTGTGATAATTCAATTTCGTTTTGGAGAGTATATTAGGCCCACTCCTCCCTCCTGTCACACTATTAAATGGAGAGATATTTATAAGCCGATATATATATTAAATAATTGGCAGAAAATTAATGATAATAATTGAGAACAATTTGCCAATGATTAATCATCCAACCACTAATTAATATATATATATATATATATATATATATATATATATATATATATATATATATATATATATATATATATATATATATCTTTTTATCACTATTTGAAGCCAATTTAAATTATTAAAAAGTAACTAAAGCACATTAATGTTTTGTTTTAACATTAAATTGTATTAAGAACTTCTGTCACTGTTTCAGAGTAAATTTAACCACGTCCATCATCAGTAGATTTATAGTAACTATTAAATAATTTGAATCTGTAGAGAGAACAGAATATATTAATTACAAATAATATAACAAAAATTGGAAAAATAAATCAGTTATATAATATATGAAAACATATTAATAAAGTTGTATCATTATTGAATGACGGTTCGAGAGTAGCTATATGAATAGATTCTAAAATTTTTAAATCTAATTGTTGGTTGGTTTCAAAAAGATGGAAAAACAATATTTTACACGATGCCAGTCAGACTGCCTTGGCTGGTGTTGTAGTTTCGACCGAAAATGAAAAAACTGTTCCACTTGGATTCTATAGTTATAAATTAAACCCAACTGAAATGAGCTATAGTATTTTTAGCAAGGAACTCCTTGCCTTGGTTAAAACTGTAAAAAAATTTCAACATATCGTAGAAGGACGAAAGGTAGATGTGTTTTGTGACAATCTTTCAGTCACACAGTCACTTAAAAAAGAGACTGATGCTAATCACTTGCTTGCAAGGGAGCAGCGTTACCTAACTTTCTTGTCTGAATATGATTTGAACATAAACCATATTAAATCTGAAGAGAATATTCTTGCTGATTACTTGAGCAGAAATCCTGCTGAGCAGCCAACTACCAGTTCACTGAAATTACCAGCTCCTTCAAATACTGCAGAAAATGCAGATGCAACAAGCACTTCACTCCAACTTGGAAGAGAAGACACTGTTACAGAAGTCCTTCCTGAAGCAATCTGCGATGAAGCATTGGTCACACCAGAGCTTTCTCCACAGCAGGATTCTTTAATAGAGGATGACTGTCATTCACTGTCATCTATTTTCCATATTTCATCCATTGAAGTGTTCAAACTATTTCAGCTGTAAAATTGATTATAAAGA